>JANJYP010087832.1:0-26376 GCA_024605115.1 Rastrelliger brachysoma | reverse complement strand
GAAATGTGGAAAAACGGAACGTTAGTTTCATAATATGTATGGCCTGCACATGTGCGTGTGCGTGTGTGTATGTGAGAGAGAAAGACACATATCCCCTGTTTTGACTTTGAAGTTGCGACTTTGTCAGGGCAAAAGCCGAGAGCAGGAGGTGGGAAAACGGAAACTTACCACCTGAGGGTTGTGCGCACACACAGGGGTTTTGGCTTTTAGCATATTCCTGTCTAAATGAAAATTTGTGAAGCAAAACAGTTTGGAAAATATTCTGTCCCCTGAACAGTCTCGGTGTTGCCCTTGAGCGTGTGTATGTGTGAGTGTGCTCTCACATGCATAACTGAAAATAAGTCCATTTTCCTCATGTGACATTAACCTTTTATATCTCCTGTGTGGTGATGCTCTGTAAATAAGTTAGTTCCAAACTTTTCATTTGTGTCCATGATGTCTTTATGTCATATTATTGTAGTGCATGAATGAGATGTTTATTTTGTTGGAGTCAACTTAAAGGGGCACTTCTGTGTTTTTGTCCCACACTGCTTGAGTTGGTGGACATGTAAAAGACATATTAAGTAGTCAGAATGGCCGCAACTGTTGAATTTAACAATGCTAATAATCTCTCTCTTTCCTGTCACTTCTGTACTGACAACTGTGCAATAATAGCAAAAGCTTCCCCTTAAAACATACTTCTTCCCATAATGCAACTGACATTTGGAATCCCCAATCAAAGCTGAGATATCTTTGTCATGGTAATTTCCCAAGCCTTGTCAAAGATCTTAAATAACCACGTAGAAATTAGACCACCTTCCTTTTAAACTACCATACTTGACTTTATATAAATGCATATGTGCATTTCTCACAGATCTCATATGTTCTACATTTGGTGTGTGTTAAGATCTACCGATATATCTCAAAGTGGTTGTGAGCGTTTGAATGCAGTGATGTTTTGGAGGACAAGGTGACTTCAACTACTGTTTCCGTCCATGTCAAAGGCTAGTCAGTGATCAATGACACAGTCCAAGGAGAGGTGATTCACTACAAAATAATTACTACAGCCCCTCTTCCTGTTCTTCATCTCTTTCACTGTGTGTATCTTAAGGTCAGATAAGTCATTTTCTATTAAAACCTGTGTTGCTTCAATCAGAGGTTCAGTATGTTTTGGTTAATAAGCAGCTTCTCCTGCTAGTCAGATATCAACAATGTATCAGGTGATTTGTTTGTTTTTGAGTAATTGGTGCTTCCTCCATTACCTTGTTAAACCAACTCTACCTTGTGTGATAACATGAAGGTTTAACATAGAAAAGTGGGAGCAAAGTGTTGATGGTGATATGTTAATTTGGAATAAAACTCTCCGACAACTATTATGTGTTCAGTATTAATTACCAGGTAGTGCCTCATAAGTGTTTGTGTTACTGTAGCATGTGGGAGTGACAGCAGAGAAAGAGGAGCCTGAGCTCAACATTAAATCAAAGGCAATGTTACCAAGCAAGGGTAAAATGTACCATTTCTGTATTGCAAGAAAGGCTGAACTTTCTTTCTTTCTTTCTTTCTTTCTTTCTTTCTTTCTTTCTTTCTTTCTTTCTTTCTTTCTTTCTTTCTTTCTTTCTTTCTTTCTTTCTTTCTTTCTTTCTTTCTTTCTTTCTTTCTTTCTTTCTAAATCAAACCTCTGAAACTCCCAAGTCTGCTTTGCCAGACAAGTACATGGCACAGAGCCACATGTTGAGATAACACCGACCAGGGTTGCTCTGGCCATTTTTCACCACCTCTTCAAGGCTTCCTGCAGCTTGTAAAGGGGTTGAGGTCGGCGTCCTTGCATCGCACTGTCCCTTCTCTACAACAATGTCAGCAGTGCAGCTCAGATAAATGACCTGACAAGCCCCCAGAATGAAGCCCAGTGGTAAAAAAAAGCCTGCAAATAATCCTTCAAACTCATATTTTCATTCATTTTTCCATTTTTCAAGTTTCGACGTATATTTACTGTCATGTGTGATGCATTTAAAAAGTATTGGTTTTTGACACTTGCATCAGGTCTCACAGTGGGAGTGTTACCTGGTAATTCATTTAAGATGGTTCACATTTTCTGTTCTCTCAATTCTGCCCTCTTTTCTTTACATTTTAAAACTTGCATCACCTCAAAATATAATAGAACAATTCACAAACATAGTAGATAGAGAACAGATTTGATAGAGAACAGATTTATAATGCATAGTTAGATTTGGTTAAAGATTGTTTTTAACCAGCAAAATCTCATAAATCTGTTAAATAAATCAATTTATTGTTTAATTAATGTACATGATTTATTTTTTGGTTTGATATCCAAAATAAATGTAGTCACCCTTTGGACATTTTAGGTAATCTTTCAAATTTATTGACCCTCCTTTCAAATTCCTTCCATGTCAGGATCAAAGTCAGTCGATGTCCTGCTTTCTTTTAATTAGACCCTTTTTTTGGTATTTTCTTTTTCAAGTACTATGAACAATTTCTCCAGTTCAAACAACTATTTGCATATTTTAAGTTTCTGAAGATAAAATGTTTATTGTGAAAAATTTTAAAAGTCATGGGCTTTGTATTAAGAAAAACATTAAACAACAGAGTTGTATCCGCTGATGGCCATGAGGGGGCAGTGCTGCATTTTGAGAAACACTGCCTGTACAAGAGCTCTGCCTCTGTGTCTCTGCACTGGCAGATATTAGGTAAGATTTGTGAAAACAGACAATTTGGGGAACATATATCCCCCCTCAGATTGTCCGTCCTATTAATGTGTAAAGTACCAACACAGTGCTCATTTTGTAACAATGCAATTCTGGCTTGTTGAGTTAATGATTGTGTCTGTTTTAGTTGTTGTTGCCCTTTGTGCAAAAGTCTCCTCTCATTGCTGGACTAGTAAATGTTGACTCCTGAAGGGGGAATGGCTGCCACTCCTCTACACTGAGATTTAATTGTGTTTTTAATGGATGGTTGTGTGTGTGAAGAGCTGCATGATTTAATTGACTCAGTGGGTGTGCAAGGTGTGTGCGTTTTTGTGTGTGCATATACTGTCAGTACTTTTAGTGAATGTCCAGGCTTTAAGTAGGATTTTGTTTTTTATGTTATGTATGAGTGTGTGCGTGTACGTGTGTGCGTCGGTGTATGTGGGTGTGTCTATGTATGTATATATTTATGCATGTATGTAGGAAAAGAAGAGAGAATGAAGTCATTTGGGAGTGTAATCAGTCTTGTCTTAACTGCAGTAAAAACAGTTGTGGCTGCACATAACGGTCTGATAATCATCATCATCATCATCATCATCTGTATATGACTACTTTTACTGACACAGTGAGATGCCTTCTGGGGAGAAGCAGACCCTCTGCCTGAGTAAATAATATTCATAGAAACACAGCAAATTTATCTATATGGCACACATGCAGAAATAATATTTACTTTCACTTGTATTTAAACACAAAAATATCACATTTAAATGTTTTCCATTCCTGCACACACAAACCACACATATACATGTACACACACCTGACAGCAGCCTCTACACACACACACACGCACACACACACACACACACACGCACGCACGCACGCACGCACGCACGCACACACACACACACACACACACACACACACACACAAACATCAATAATGATGAACACACCAAGAGGTTATAGCTCAAATCCTCTCTTCCTCTCATCCCTATGTCTTAAGAAACTTTTGCCAAGACCATTCCAAAAATGGATGTGTGTAGTTGTGTTTAGTTGTGTTTGCAGTTTTGTGTGTGAGTGTGACAACTGTAAAGTATAACCTTACTAACATTAAGACTGAATTTACGTGTCTATACCTGGGTTTCTGTGCTAGCATGTGAGCAGGTATGTGAAGTACAGAATTTATATTTGTGTGTGTGTGTGTGTAAATGTGAGTAACTCTGGCATGAGGAGCAGTTATCGTTGACAGACTAAAGTAGCCCGACACCAATTTCCAATAATGAGCCTGGGTCAAATGGTTCAGAGGAGGAGGAGAAGGTCAAGAGTCTGAATAGCACAATCGACCAGATCACTCACACACACACACACACTCACACACATGCGTTTGGACAGACACACTTGACTTTTTTGCCCTTTTAGATGAAGCAAGTGGAGGGGGAGGGAGGGGGAGGCGAAATGGAGAAAGACTAAGGGGGAAATCTTGAAGGAGGAGGGGGGACAAAAGAGTTGATGTGTGTGTATGTGTGTGTGTGTGTGTGCATGTGTGGGTGCTTGCGGAGATGGGGTGAGATGAGAGTAGGGCAGAGTGATCTCAGCAGGACATCGCCTTTGCCTGGAGAAAACCCAGAAGAAGACAGAAAAGAAGGGCGTAGAGATGGAGAGAACAAAGAAAGAAGAATAAGGAATAAGGTGAAGTGAAGAAACTGCATTCGTGAAGAAGGGCGAGATTCATAATGTCATATTCTTTTGGAGCTGTATGAAATTCCTGTCTTACTTACTCACCTCCAAACAGCTGGACTGCTGCTTGAAGTGGGTGTGAATGTGGAATTGTTGATTTTGAAAAGTTAGAAGATAAACTTGGAGGTGGCAAATGGTTGTCTTCCTAATTTCCATTGCCAATGACAGGAAATGATGCTTGTGTGGATGCATATTGGTCACACATGCAATCTTAAAGGAGAATTACCATTTTTTGCAACCTGGACCTTATTTCTAGGGTTGAATACTGTTATATACTCACCTCAAAAAGTTTGGTGTAATTTGGAGTCCATCCGACGCTATTTAATCCACTGAAATACAACCCAACTACTTGTAGGCCATCACTGACATGTGTAGCTGCAGTACAGTTCACTCCACTCTGTACTCTGCCTCTGCTCTGAGCTGTGAAGGCTGTGCTCGTCAGTGAGTAGTTAAGTTGTATTACAGTGTAATAACAACACAACTTTGAGCTCACAGGGGAATGATACTGTGATTCATCAGGGAATGTCTTATTTAGAGACTGCAAGCTGTGGCCCTTTAGCGCTCCTGCTATAAGAGAGTGTGCGGACATACGCCTGTCTCAAGTGGATTAAATAGTGTTGGATGGACTCCAAATTACCCCAAACTTTGGTCCAGGGTGCAAAAAATGGTAATTCCCCTTTAATGTAGAAGCACTCCAAAGGCTGGGACATGCTTCTCCACACAGCACATAAAATACATATTTCTATTCTGTTTTAAATACACCTCCTGATGGGAGTTGTATCAATTTAACCAGCTTGCTCGTTGCACAGGTCCTAATTATTTCATCTCCACCAAGGTCAATGAATACTTTTATATTTATCTTCAGTGATGCATAGTTTCAGTCAAGAGATGAGATGGAAGAAGCAGCAGCAGCAGAAAGAGAGAAAATGAGCGTGAGGAAGGGAGTGAGAGATGAAGAGAGATAAAGACAGTGTCAGAGGGAAAACCTCAATACCCCCCACTGTGGAAGCTGGGGAAAAACTGCAGAGAAGTGGATGAGAGGGATGATGGGGGGGTGCTTAGTGGGAGGCCCCCCCTTTGAACTAGATGTCAGGAGAGAAGGAGAGAGAGGGAGGGAGAGGGACGCTATCTCAGAACAAATCAGTATGTAGCAGAGCAGATTAAAGACACACAGCAGAGTTAAGGAGAAAGAAAAGTCGAGATGGTGGAGACACGCTTCTGCAACTCAAGTAAGAGGAGAGGAGAGGAGAGGAGAGGAGAGGAGAGGAGAGGAGAGGAGAGGAGAGGAGAGGAGAGGAGAGGAGGCTGAAGGTCTGACCTCCTCTGGTGCTTCAGAGTTGAAGCTACGTCTTTGATCCTGCACTTCATTTAACTCCACTGTAGGAGACCATCCCAGTTTGATGCACAGGATTAAAGGCCCATTCCAGACTTTATTTGGGATATAAAATATTATTCTCACAGATTCTTAGGGAGTTAGAGTTAGAATTGATCTGTATTTCATTTTACGACTTCACTTGTGGCATATTAATTCAGCACATATAACTGAGGAATCAATGAGGTAGACCACGTGGTATCTTTGATTTAAGAATGTGGCCACTGTTGCTGCAAGTCATGCCTTAATATGTCTCCTTCTTCTCACTCACAACTAGTCCTCAAGAGATGTTCAGAAAGTCAGAAGAGTGAGTTTTGAAAGCCATAATTCTTAGCTCCTGGTTGACTAATGACATTTATTAGACTTAGGTTTACTTATTTTTCAGATGTAAATTTAATACCATGGAGAATATAACAAGCTTTTAAATATAACACATTAAATTAAACAAGTAGTTCCAATCATCTTGTTTAAAGTAGCCAGGGTCCCATTTCATATTTCTGTGAGTTGTTAACAGCTCCACTAAATAGTAATATTTCTCTCTAAAATTCTCACATGGTTTAATTACACCAAAAAACCAAAGAGAGCAAAAATAGTCTTAAAACTGATGCGTGTATCATAAATGAGTTTTTTCTTCTTTAACCTCCCATTAATCATTTCACAACCCTTCAAATCTAGAAACCACTGGGCTGAATTTAACTTTATATTTAATAATTCAAATAAGCTAATTCAAACTTATAAACTCCCACCCCTTCTCCTTAAATAATAAATAACAAAAAAATAAACATGTCTATATAAAAACATGCATGCCGACTTCACATTGAGATATTAGCACAACTATGACAGCTACATAATACTTAGAGTGAGACACAAGACAATCTATAAAACACAGTCAGACAATTGAGAAATCATCTAGACTAAAATAAAAAAGAAAACATCAAAATATATCTCACTTTTAAAGCAAATTCTCCTCTACTAAATTGTTTCATAACATTCTTCATCTTTCTGGCTTTCATTCGCCTCAGTAAACTCGATGGCTTGTGAACTCTTTGGCAGTATTTCCCCACTGTGTTCAAGCTTCCATATGTGTGTAATTTCCTCATCTGATATATCCTAGAGATCTCTACATGTGTGAGAGTTATTAAGTATAATTTTCATGACACCAAAGCAAATTTGAATTTGAATTTAGACATAAACATTGAGATCTGCATTCAAGCACTGTAACCCTGGCTGTTTTCTCAAGGCCCACTGTTATTTAATAGCTTCTTCCTCATTGTAAGGCTGTGCACTAGCTGAGCACACAGCATGCCATTCGGATTGTTTACACAGGAGGGATTTGGTTTTTTCTTTGAGTTACGGTGATGTTAAGTGACCAGACATCAAAAGTATTGCCTCTATAAGATTAATTTTGACATTGAGGTCCTTGGTGAGCGCACATATCAACAAATACAACTTATTTCTGCCCATTGGCTCTGCCGCTGGGAAATATCTGTGATTTCTCAAAAGTGTGCAGTGTTGTTGTCTGTTTCCATTAATGATTAAAAATTTTGTCTTTTCTTGTTGCATTGAGTCAAGCAGAGGAAAGAATGAATGTCTAAATTCATGCTGCATTGTGTTCAGTGTCTTTCTAAAAGGAGCATCAATAGTCTCTTTTCCTGACTGGTTACTTTGGAATTTGAGATAGTTTGACATGACACACAAACATAATATGGTGCCACATAATCTAGCCAAAGTATCTAAAATCATGACTACATCCTATTGCATGTATCTGCTAAAAATAAAACACTCACTCACTCACTCACTCACTCACTCANCACACACACACACACACACACACACACACACACACACACACACACACACACACACACACACACACACACACACACACACACACACACTACTCACTAGTACACTACATAGTGAACTACGTCTTTTAGCTTAGCACAAACAATAGTTAACCGGTAATGTTAGTATGTGCTGGTTGCCTAGTAACCACTGCCTCACTGCTGGCAGGTAGTTGAAGTGTGGCTCGTTTGGGTAAAAGGAATGAGACATGAAAGGCAAAGGGAAAAAAAATGAAAATAAAATATGGAGAAACCACATGAAAAAGAAGCTTGACCAACAAACACTGCACTTACTCAAACTGGCTCATTACAACAAAGATGACGGACGGACACAGTGAAATAAACCGGGGTTTTCTGTCACCGTCACCACATGTATGCTACTCCAGCTCAATATCTACAATGCATTATTAGGTATAAGCTAGCACACTGGCAGTTTACTTCAGGATAACTTTGTTGGAAATAATAATCAGCTGTCCACACTTCAAGATTGTACCCCTGTTTCCTGCAGCTTGAAGTCCTCAGAGGAATTAATTTTCAGCCGAGATGTCAGAGAGGGATCCTTGCTTCACTGTGAGTAACTTTCTTCATGCTGTTTTTAACATGCTTAATGTGAGCTGATGTCTTGGCTTTGTTCAGTTTGTGCACATTTTTTTCTTATTTAATGCAGGAAGTTGTGAAGTTCTGGATCCTTTTGAGATGGTCATTAACTTTCTGCTTATTTCTATTGCTATTATTTGCTATTATTACTAATTTTCCTTTGGTTGTTGCTGTTTGACTATCATCATGTTTCATACTGTTAAATTTAAATTATGGTGTAACATGACTGGCAATGTTTTTATGTTATTTTTAGTTGTATGGAATTATTGTGGTGCTTGCTCTTATTGGCTATTTGGTAATCTAAGATGGTTGTTGTTTGTCTCAAAGCCATTTTAACAGCTATACTGTAGTATTTATTTTTGTACAATTTAAGTGATGACTCTCTTTATTGTAATTAATGAAATTATGTCTAAATTGCTTATCTGATTTGTGCTGCACTTCTCTCTGCAGTGTTGATTTACAATCTTAAGCTCATATTCATTTCTGTTATCTACTTATTAACCAAACATTTTTTCTTTGAACGAAAAAGGTGACAGACCCTTCTGCTCAAGCTGGTTGTTAATATACAGTTAATCACTAAAACCCACCAAAAACAAGTTACACAGATAATTTATCTCCTTTTTTAACAGAAGGAGCATACAAAGAAATTTAGGAGCGCAGTAATATAGAATTTATTAAGTCAATAATGGGCCGACAGTTCTCCACAGTCTATCTTCCACATTACTGTCTTTAGCACGTTGGCAGCTACCACCTGCTGCTGTTTCTGCAGTATCCTGTGTGTGGGTGTGTTCAGGTTTTTCTCAACTAAAACAGACCCGACTTTAAATACACTGAGTGCAGCCTGATACAGGAGATCAGTATTCTGAATGAACACTGTTTCTCCAGGTATCAAGGAGAGAACAAAAATTCTCCTTTTTGTGTTGGACCAGGAAGTTACTTTATTGATCAGAAACAGCCCTTTTTTTGTCTTTTAAACAACAGCTGCAGAAGTTAGTGGATTAATTAATTAGACAATCAACAGTAACTCAATTGATTCAGCTAATTAAGTCTAGAAATTAGCGACCACACTCTGCTGCTTCTCTTTTTCTTTCATTTCATTTACTAGGCCTGTAATGTTTTTCCTGCCATTCTCACTAGCATTTCCATATCAGTTATAGAAAGAGAAGAACCTTTATATTTGACGGTACCTGAAAATCACAATTTTCTGAATACCCAGTTGTACTGTAATACCTAGATACCTTGCTAGCCTATTCAACAATGATCTTTGATGAAGAAATGTAACAAATGAACATAATCATATTCACTCTTCAAGAACAAAAACAAACATGAATGAGATCTTGATAAATATAATATAATTTAAGTCTAGAAGGAGAGGAAAAGGAGTGTGTTTGTGCTTTCGAAGCAAAGTGTGTGTGGTGATGGGCTCTTAATCCAATCATCTGTAAGTGTGTGTGTGATGCTGTGTAACCGGCAATTAGACACTTGCACTTGACTGGCATTCACAAGTGTCTGTGACCTGGGTTGAATAGCATTAACTGTTGTAATGATACTTCGCTGCAGCTGGCATCTGTTTCTTTTAATGTGTATCATAGAAAGATGTGAAAGAAAGTGATTTCAGACAAGAAGGTCCGTCTGAACCCAACGGCTGCAACTAGCAAAGAGCTTCTTTTGTAAGCTCTGTATAATAACACCACAAAGTATGAACAAAACTGTGTCAAAACGGATGGTTCTGAAAATTTCAGCCTGAAACATGATGTGAAGACAGGCTGATGATGTGGTTTGACAGAACGTCTCCACACAGGAAACAGAAATGTTTCAATGGATCAGGGTCAGTTCAGTCAATCCAAACATGACGTTATCCTCTTTATTATGCCTCTTTTTGATCTTTGCCATGGTTTTCTTCTCATATGAACCAGAGTATTGCACTGTGGTCTAAAACAGATGCTTAACTGCTTTTCCTTCTCATCCTCCTCCTCCTCCTTCTTCTTCTTCTTCTTCTTCTTCTTCTTCTTCTTCTTCTTCTTCTTCTTCTTCTTCTTCTTCTTCTTCTTCTTCTTCTTCTTCTTCTTCTTCTTCTTCTTCTTCTTCATGTTTATGTTTGTGTTTGTTGATAGTAGGGGTTTCCCCTTTGATCGGGGACCCGATTGATATTGGCTGATAGGCACAATATAAGAATTGATTGGGCTTGACATTTTGGCTGGTAAAAGAGCCGATCGTGTGACGCAAAAAATGCAGTGAATGTTAATTAGACTGTCAATTAGTTAAAATTGTGCTGGAAGCAAGAAGATCATTACTGTATCTAAATGAGTCGAGATGAGTTAAGATGATTCTCCACCACTGTCTGTCACACAGTCTCTCTCTCTTAGTTGATAGCTGTATGCTAAAACTTGCAAGCCGTTAACCACTAGGTGTCTATAGATCCTTGTTTGAGAAACAGTGTTTTAAGGAATAGTAGTTTTTATCTGTACCCATTTTTTCTTCTTCCATGTACTTTTTTTTTTTTTTTTAAGTTTCAGTACATGATAGCGACTCATCAAAAACACTACTATGGATGTTCAAACCGTTCTATTTCTCTCTAGCTGTGTCTCCATTTCTTTCTGATGTGACTCCTTTTGCTCATTACAGCAGGCGGCCAGTTTAGCATTAGCTGTGATAAATACATTGAGGTGAAACCTTCACACAAAAGCTCTGCAGAGTACAGTCACACTGAGCCGACATCAAAACATTTTAACACACACTTATTTGAATTTAAAATGAAACTAGTCTTTTACCAGACATTATATAAGATGTGTTTATTAGCAATTGTACAAAAGACTTTTCTGAGATCAATTTATCTCTCTAAGGCTGAATAAATGTGACTGTGATTTTTTCGATTGATGGATGACTTCAGTGCCCGCAGGCAACAATTTGAATGTACAAGCCTCTCTGTGTTTTCGCACACACACACACACACACACACACACACACACACACACACACAGAGAAGCAGGTAGACTTGTACCTTGTTTTTTATTATTAGTTTTCACCACCGATTTTTGACTGGACTGGCGGAAAATGCACAGTGACTGTTTGGATGGGTGTGTGTGTGCATATCTTAAGTGTTTGTGTATGTGTATCTGACTTAATTTGACTCAAACACACTCCACTTGAGTCACAGGGAAAGAAAAATGTTTTCAACCAGACCAGGTCTCTGTAGTTAAGATGCATCGCGTCTCTCTGTCATCTTTATTGTCAAGAGAGGAGGAGATAATATGTCATCTCTTTTTAGCAGGCAGACAGTGACATCTTCATCATGTTACTTATACTATCAGCACCTGTCTGTATGTGTGTGTGTCTCAGACAGTGGATATGTCTGTTTTTATTTGTGTATGTATACATTTGTTTGAGAGTCTACACTTCCTGTAGCATGTCCTAGTCTTTGCATACCAACCAGTCAGTTGTGCAGTGCAGTTACTATGCATTGACTGGAATGGATTAGAGATAAAACTTCTCCAAATACAAATGATTTGAATGCATTTTTTAGTCTTCAAATTATTAATATTAATCAAAGCGTCCTTGTGTTGATTGGCTGTGAGCAAGTCCACACAAACAGTCATATTTTCTAGCTCTTTCAGTGCAAAAAAGATTGATTTTTAGTAGTATTTGGTATTGATTTATTTTGATCAGTACCATCAAGGTAAGGTAAGATATTCCTTTATTAGTCCCACAGTGGGGACATTAACATTTTTGCAGCAGTAAGTGGATAGCAAAAAAATAGCAGAGCATCAATGCCAGAGGCAGGACTGCCGGTCTCATCTATTCTATTCCTGTTCTTATTAAGCTGTTGCTTTTCTTTATTTTAATTTTTCTTGTTCAGTAACATACAGGAACTTTTCAGCTGCCGACTGAAAACTGCACTGTGTTTAGTGGCTATGTGGCTGTATCAGGGTTTTGTGGGTTGCTTTGCAGAGGTGTCTGCTGAACAAAACAAGCAAAACTCAGAAGGAGACACAGCGGCGACTCAGACTGACACCAAAATGTGAATAGCAGGTCCACTTTAAGGGTCAGTCCACCTTAAGTGCATAATCAGCTATCTACTGCTGTCAGCTGTTGCAGAGTGCAGATGAATTGGCCGCTGCCTTCTGCCATGTGTTTTTTTGATTGCTTATAAACACACGTACCTGTGTCTGGGGAACAGAAGTTTACTGTGTTTGATGCTGGTGATCAAACACGGTTTAATGGTGATTAAAATGTGAAATGGTAGTACTAATTTGTAGTTTATTGAGAAAGTGATATCTGTGTCATCTCTAAGATGTAGAAACCATTTCCTTTATTCACTTTCCTCCCTATCTGCTTTTCTCCCCCCTCATGTACAAATATATGAATGTGTGTGAGGCTGGGAACATTGTACTCTCTTCAGAATATGAAATATGATGGGGCATATTGGTGTTGATGAGGCTTCGTTAGCATATGTGTTTGGTTACACATGCTGCCTTTAGACATGAGATGATGGAAGCTTTCTCTGTTTCCAAAACCCAGCTGCGAAATGCACACATGCCCTACTGATTTGACCTTGGTGATCTTCGAAGGGGAAATTTGTCTCACAACCAATTAAAACTGAGAACATGTGCATGCTTATACATAAAACATGAGAAAATGCATAAATAACACATATAAACATATAAAACATGTACAACAAATACTGAAGCCCACCATACATCAATCATAACTGTTTAAAAACGTCACGGTCATCATTAACCATGTGATGATATACTGACTCATTATGAACATTTATGCTTGAGATAAAAAGATTTCTCACTTTTTTCTGACTTAGAAACTGCGTCTGATCGTTATGACACCATGACCCTTTGATTTGTGTGAAGGCTGCTGTCACTCACTGTGATATTGATTTAATTAATATTTACTCTAGCATGGAGGCTCATATGTTGGATTTACAGCAATATGAACCACTTGGACTTAAGTTGATGCTGTTTTTGTTGTTGCTTGTGACTATCATTTGATATTGTCGAGAAAGTGGTGTTGCAGTTACTTCTCTGTGTCTGTACTGTAGTTACTGGCAATTACTGTATCTGTAAAAGTTACTTCTACTTGTACTCTGCATTGAAGCTGCCTTGAATATAGAGTAGGGCCCCGACTAATACTGATATTTTTTGAGGCTGATGTTGATATTTATATTAAAGAGTTTATAACAAAAATAAATCTACATATTTATATTTGATTACAAGTCAAACAGTTTGTGTAAATTACCCCAAATATGATTAACTTCCATACAGTCCACACATGGATACCAGTGCTAGATTGACTGTAATCATAGCTTGTGAAAACACAATGCAAAGATTGAATGGAAATTTTTGGAAAAAAAGTGTCACTAACATGCATCACATATTGAACTGTCGTAAGAAGCAGTCAGGTGTCTCTCTATTCTAATCAGCTCCTGGTGACTCTCTTTCATTGTGCATATGTGTGTGATCCCTAAGAAGGGCAATTAGAGGTGAATGATCTCTTCGTCATGTGCTGGTTAATCGGATGGAGACTGTACGCCTGTGGCTACAGTAGGATGGCTCTAACACATACTCACACACACACACACACACACACACACACACACCCTATGCTATCAATGACCCATGTATTGCATTCAGCCATTTGAAGCCATTTTCTTTCAGGGGAACAAAGGCTGTTGATCTGTCCAAGGGCGCACAACATTTTCTGCCATCTGAAGTCTCTCATGCTCCACTTCTGATCGATGGACCTGGTGATAGAATGGTCCTTACCAGATGTCTCTTAACTCTCTTTGTATCTTTCAGTCTCTGACTTTCTTTGTCCTTTTCTCTCACTTTCTCCTCAGATTGGAGGAAATATTTCTATAACAGGTGTGATATCATTTGCACCTCTTTGGTGTAGAGGAAGTGTGATAGGATAGCATAGTAATAGTAATTAAAATGAAGCTGCTTTTTATCTCCATTGTTGGCAGGACTGCATGAATTTACTGATAAAACTGGTCTCAAGGAGTGAATTTGACACTGTCCTCACCCATCCTCTTCCAAGCTTTCAGGGCAGGAATGATAAAAAGATGCATGTTGAGTGAAGGAGCTCTTCATTTTATTGTGATCAGTGCAGAAATAAATCAGCAATTAGTCACTTAGCAGAAAATGTTTCAGTGTCATTTAGATAATAATATACGGTAATCAATTGATCATTTCCGATAAGAGTGAGATTAAAAAACAAAATAAAAAATATTTAAATTCGGGTTTCTACAAGGTTCATTGCCTCTCTATTTCACATGATGATGATTTTATCAAATGAGATCAAGACATAAGAGAGAATATGAGAGGTTTATTAAAAGTAAAAGTAAAAATACCTAGATTTTAAGCTGTCAATAGACTTTAAAAGAGAATTTCCATGTTTTGTGACCTGGACCTCGTTTACACTCATGTACTAAGCAGTAAGCACATGGACACATGCAAATAAGATATTATCTGACACGAAACTTGTTTCTTTCACCAATACTTCATCATGAATTGTCAATATTATTCCAATGTGAGTTCAAAATTGTGTTGTTATTGTCAATGAAAATTTTCCTTTTACTATGAAATTTTGGTCATCTGATAACTGGCGGTCAGTTGGGGATAAAACTGTACCTGAAGATTTTGTCATTTGTCGATGTGATTGACTGCCCATTAACCCCTGGGCCGTTGACCTTTTTCCATTGATGCTGTGACCTATTTTATTCTGCTGACTTTTATCTATATTGCACAATTTGTAGATTATACTCTAAAACATGAAAACATGCTTCTGTGGTCTGAAAGAAATAGTGTGAGATAATTAAAATGCAAACAGGCTCTGTTAGATTTAGAGCTAACTCACTTTGTCATCCTGTGGGAGTTTGGTTTGTGGATCTTTGTCGAATCTGAAAAAAAATGCTGCAGGTGGAAGAAGCCCCAGAGGTGTGTTTATGGGTTTATGGAAACTTGAATTATGGTAATATGTGTGTGTGTGTGTGTGTGTGTGTGTGTGTGTGTGTGTGTGTGTGTGTGTATTCCTTGGACTGCCAGGTATGAGTAGTTATGTGCGACGGAGTCAGAGTGCTCATTACTTGTTAAATTACCCAGGATCCTTTGGGAGGCTTGCTCTGTCTATACTGGTACATGATGAAGCTCAGACTGACAGACTCTGAAATGCTGCACAACACCAGAGGACTGGATTGGACTCTGCGTCTAAAGTACCAAGAGAGTTTTACATATTTTTCTGATTTCGTGTTAGAAATTAAATCAAATTTGCTTGTTCAGTTTAAAGTTATTATAGTATATGAAAACTAAGACTAAAACTAAAACTTGCAGTGAAAAAATAATTTTTTGATGTGGTGTTTGAAATGAAATTTTAAAAAGCTTGTCTAGTTTCTGATCTGCTCAGACAAATAACTAATGTTAGTATGACTTTTCTTAAGGACACTTCACTAGTAGTTTCTGTGTAATCCAGAGATTTTGTCTGTTTTCTAACCTTTACCTCTACGATCTCAGTGCTCCCTTCAGCCCTTGTTTGGCTCAAGCTTCCTTCACTTCACTCTTGTTATTGTAATATTTTCCATCAAAGTGTTTTTTTTATTCCTCATTGATCTGGACTGACATTTGTGAACCAAGGGATCAAAGCTTATGCTACTACTCTTCTGCTGTCTGAGTTTCCAGACAGCAGGATGACCTCAGCGTTTCCCTGCCCCCGCACGCTTCGCTACGAATGTGTGCAAGTGTGAGCTCAGTTGAGAGGTCGTGTCCATGCCAAGTAGAGAACAGAGTGTTGTCTTGAGTGTTTGACAAATATTACCAAAATAACTGATGGCAGATTTTGGCACACAGATGTTGATAGGCTTAAGGTATAAATTAATGAATGAATTGTCTGTATTTATTTTGTAGCCATGTTGTCGTAGTTACAGGCATCTATGAGGAAATGCTATGCCTCGGCCTCATTTCACCGTTTTAAAATGTCCTGTAACACTTATATTTTTTTCCCATTGGTCAGTTAGATGTCTCAAATCATGATCTATCTGTCTTACATTTTTATTATCCTGTGATTGAGTAATTTTCATCTTCTCTGTGTGTAACAAAGTGAATTGCCATCTAAAGAGGAAGTTTGCAAACTCATTAAAAAATGCAA
Organism: Rastrelliger brachysoma; assembly: GCA_024605115.1. Taxonomy (NCBI): domain Eukaryota; kingdom Metazoa; phylum Chordata; class Actinopteri; order Scombriformes; family Scombridae; genus Rastrelliger; species Rastrelliger brachysoma. The sequence continues at coordinate 9,995 of JANJYP010087832.1, read as the reverse complement.
TAATGAAGGTCAGTGTATTTGATGGAATAGTAACATAATAATGTGCCAGAGGACACCAAATTTGGGTTTTTATAGCCAGAATCTTTCTCCTGGATGCCCCTAGCTGGCTACTTTTCCCTCACTGGCTGGCCACAGTGACCCTGACCTCTATGAGTATTAAGGCTGAGCAGCTTATGGATTTTGCTTTATTTCCAATCAGATGAATAACCACAACTTTGGGTGCTTAGCCAAGTTACTGTTGCAGATTTAGCCGGAATTCCTGCTTGAGTATTTTTCTTTAATTGAAAGATTATTGAAGTTTTTATTGATATCTATAAAACATGGTGCTGTTTTGTGATGCATTGTATATAACCAGTTTAAAGAAAGCAAGGCAAAGACCACAACTTCTCTGCACTTTACCGCCTCCCTTGTATACTGATGCAAGGTCTTATGTGACATTTTCAAGCAATCAATATTTTGTTTGTGTGTGACATTTGCAAGCAGTTCATAATTTGGTATGGCTTCAAATTTAATGGTTTTGACCAGAGTGTACTGGAGAAGGTTGAACCAGTGATCCAGACTGCAGAAATCTCCAGATGACACGTGCTGATTACACTCCACATATAGATGTGTTTTCTGTTTGCCTCCTAAGAAATCTTTGCAGCCTTTTAAGATTGAGCTATGAAGCAAATACCAGAATGCTCATGGGGCCGTGGAAAAGGAAATTAATCTGTGACCTTGAGTTGGAAAGGCTGAGGCACTGTCAGGGTTGTGGTGTATTGCAGGAACCTGACAATCTTGTTATAAATGAATCACAGAGTTATTTACCAGTACACAGGATCTGATATAACTCTGTGTTCTACATTGGGAGAAGTCTTTATTAGAAACCAAGTCTGGATCTTAGAGGACAATGTAAAGTGAGATATAGTGGTATAGTGGTCATGTTGTAGTTGGCCATGTGGCCATAGGTTTTAGTTTTTCACAGTACATTCAGACATATGCAATAATTTGCCCTAATTCAGAACAGGATTGATTTCTATTTTAAATATAATTAAATATTGTTTCGAGAGCAGCAACAGAAATGATAAGTCACAATAAAAATTCAATAATATCTCCTTATTCCCTTTCTTCTCCCAAGAAGGGTTAGGCTTATTAGACTAAAAACTACATTTCTGCATCATGCTGGGCCATTATTATTTACAATATTAAAAAAAACTGTGCAGGTTCTAATTTTACACGTAGACATTTATAAGAAGGCAAGCTATGTCCTTATTCAGAACAGGATTACAATTGATTTCTGTTTTGAATATAACTAAATGTTTCAAAAGCAGCAAAGTCATGATATAAACTCAATAAAATCTCCTTGGAAATAAATCTTAAAATGTCAATAAAATAAATAATTAGTATCAGTAATTTGTCCTGTCCTCTGTCCTGTGTCCTCCTCCCTCTGCTGATTCACTGCTGTGGGTACTGCTGGTAGAGAGAAGAGGAACTGGTTTGGAGTAGGACGGAAATTTAATCATTTTTAAAATATGCTGCAAGCTAAGCTAAACATTTACAACGGCTACGTTCAGACAGCTTTCATTTTAGCTTGTTCATAACATTTGGCTATTAGCTTAATGAACACTGTGGTTGAACATACCGGCGATGGATGGGACACTGTGGACAAAGCTGTTAAAAATAATGCCTGTTTATGCTTGTTGAACAGGTGTGTTGATAAATTACTCTCATTGGCTTTTTACTCACAAAGGTTTTATTGCCCTTACAGTAATGAGTGTGTTTGTCGTCAGCTCGAGTTAAGCTTTATCTTTCTCTTCACCTGCTTCTCTGTTCCCACCACAGCCTGTGTGTGTGTGTGTGTGTGTGTGTGTGTGTGTGTGTGTGTGTGTGTGTGTGTGTGTGTGTTTGTGTGGCTCCAGTCAGCTCCTGGAAGTGGAGAGAATGTAGATGGTTTGAATTTACTTATGGTGAAAAATCAAGTTTCAGTTTCAGTTTCCAAAACAGGTTGTAATTAGTTTCTATGTGGTCCAGATCAACAGTTACAGCAGTTATCTAGCTAGTGATAATAGGCATATTAAGTTATTATTGCATTCATAATGATGTTTACACTTTGCTACTTTGTAGGAACTCAGTTAACACTCAGTTATTCAGTTAATACCTTTAACTGTATCATTTGTTAATCTATGAATGTCAATGATGAAAACTATGGTGTAAAATAAATAAAAAAATATTAAATTTTTTGTTCTTTGATTATGATAATAAACACTTTTTTTGAAACAATATTTACTGTTTCAGATTTTGTTAGGAACAATTGATGCAATTAAACCTTTTTCATTAATAGAAAGCATTTGTAACTCCATTGCAATATTGTTAAATGTCTCATAAATGCCTCAAACCTTGGACATATGATGTTCGGCCATATGATAGAAAACAAGTATAAAGACATTTCCATATGAGTTTTTAAAATGTTATATTCTTAGAATTATATTGATGATATTGAGTGTCATGGTTAAAAAATGGTATTGATTTTCTGTACCGAACACAATTTGGCTTCAAAGTCAAATGAAGTCTTAATTTAATTAGATCTTTTTGTGTTGTCATTAAAGTACTAGGCACACACAAAATGACACCTTGTTTTTAAATATCAGATCATTAATAACTGAGTGGTACCAAGATATGTAATGGGAGTGTAACTCTGTTACCATGTGATCTTCCCCTTGTGCCTTTGTGTCACTGTGAATCAGTACAAGGTTGACCTGGATAATTATGTTTATCTTATGAAGAAACATTTCTATCCATAGCTTTCATAATCACAAGGATAATATTTTTGGGAAAAAGATGTTTGTCCATCCAGTAGAAGTCAGAGCCTCGAAGGATCAATACCAAGGAGCATTGAAACGGGACTAACATTTTACTAGATGGTAAATGGACTGTACTTAGTCAGCATTTCCCTAATCTTCTGACCTCTTGAAGCACTTTTACACACCAGGTCATATTCACCCATTCATACGCTGATGGCGGGGGCAGCCAACCTGCTCATTATATGGAAGCTAACATTCACACACACTTATACACCGTTGGCGCAGCTATTGGGAAAAAGATCAAGTATCTTGCACAAGGACACATTGACATGTGGACAGAAGGAGCCAGGAGTCATACTACTGATGACCCAATCTTTTTCCTAGCTGCCCTCCATATAAAAACACAATTTATGTTATTTTTTCCTTTTAATTTGTCATNCTCTCTTTCTCTATCTATCTGCTATCTCAGTTTTTTCCTATATTTACATCTCTGCATTTCTTTGTATCTATATATACTATATTATAGTTATTTTTATATTCCACATAGGGCTGGGCGATATAGGCAGAACCAAATATCACAGTATTTTTCACCAAATACCTTTATCGACAATATATCACAAAGTATTTATGCAGTGATATTTTTGATAATGATCAGTAATGTGGATACAATGACTAAGTAAATAAAGGCTGATAACAGAACATTACATTTTTACTGTAGTGCAGTCTTTAAAAGCAGGAAAAGTTATTCTATATCACATTATGATATTCAAAATCTAAGACTATGAGTATCACAATGTCTGTATAATATCGATTTATTGCCCAGCCTTAATATCCCATATATGACAAATATTAATTAATACCAACATTAAAGACATGTTATTTAAAAAAATCTCAGCACAGGAACTGGTTTTCCTTGGTGTTTATTAGCATGAGGAAGTTAATCAAAATGCTTTGAATAATTCAAATGAATTGTGTCTTCCTAGATATATTGATGTAACTAGTTCATAAATATCCCCAGGCATAATTTGATTGCCAGTGCACTTCCTCGAACAGAGAAAACACACAGCAGGGTCTCAACTTTCCCAGACTTTCCCCTAATCAGATCTTAACTGGCAGCTTATGAGTTGTGCCAGACCGAAGAGACTGCCAGTAATTCTGGCTCGATAGAGGGAGGAGGTGTTTGTCTCCTTCTCTACAAGATGACATACAAGTGTGGCATTGTGACAGTCCTTAACCTTTATAGAAAAATATCAGTCTACTTCACAAATTAGATTCTTGAAGGTATCGTCGGTCGGTTTCAATGTTGCTTTTGATTAACTTTGTGATGTTAGAGTGCTTGTGGTGTACAGGTGGCCGGGTCAGGCTGCACTGCTTCAAGCTGCAGCACCTTTGTTTTTGCCAATTAGGAGAAAGTGTGTGAGAGGATATGGAGGGTGTGAGGAGAGAGGAGGTGAAGATGCAGGAGGAGCTGTTGAGGTGTAATAAGTCAAGGTTAGAGAGGATGTGTTAGAACAGTGGAAATTACAGTTTTATTAACCCTTGAACAGTGGTGGGAGTCTTAAGTCAACAAAAGATGCCTCTGTCTGANTCTCTCTCTCTCTCTTTCTCTATCTATCTGCTATCTCAGTTTTTTCCTATATTTACATCTCTGCATTTCTTTGTATCCCTTTCTCTCTATTTTTCTCTGTATCTCTCTCTCCTATCTCTTTCTTCTCTCTCTCCTTCTGCAAAAACTTTCGTAAGCAAATACACTGAAGAGTAACTGTTGTGATATATCCTTCGCAAAAACACACTCACTCTCTCTCTCTCCATTCCCACAGTTCACCACCCCCTGCGATGCTTACACATCCTTGTACTGCCTACATTATTGAAATATGCCTGTCACTGCAAGAGTCAGGGGGCCAGGCCCTGATCAAATAGCAGTCAATGCGACAGAGACAAAAGGAGGCTCTGTTGAACTAGAAAGACCCAGTTCACAGTAGGACTGTGAAAATCACTTTTTTGGCAACAGTTGGGAGGATTTTTTTTTTCTGTTTCTTATTCCTGTTAAGGCAACACTTCAGCTCAGATAGAAGATTCTTTCATCTTGAATCCAAAATCCATGAATGGAAATTTTTCTGTCAAAGAAAACATACTGAACATATTTCTAAACAACTCATGCTTCTATTTTCTCATCTCTCATCATTTTTTTAAAGATATATATTCTGTACATTAATTTTACATTGGCTTCTTTGTTTGCAGGAGCTACCTTTATTTAGATAAAATCATTAACATTACACATTTGTATTTTTATGTTTTTGTGAAACCAGGAGATGGCAAGGATGGAGCTACCATGAGATGTAGAGATGAGATGCTGCTGAGTAAAATGTCTGAATAACAAGCTTTGTGTTTATTGAAATGTTTGTATTATTGCTAAAAGATGCTGCAGTGAAAACATGAGTTTGACCATGAAGAAAGGAATAGAGCTAGTTTAAACTAGTTTCAAATGTTTCAGCACCACGGAGAGAGACACAGGAGACTTTTTATTGGGATTTCAAACATATCTTAAAAATATATTTTTTTTAAAAACTTAGAAGGGCAGTTCAATGTTAAAGCAGTACTTTAGGAAATTAGTCACATGAAAAAAATGACACTTTGACGTCTGGTAAAAATGAAGCCTCTTAGCTTAACTCAGAGTGTTATAAATCTTCTCATTTAACTCTTGATGAATAACAACAGTCAATTTTGAACAATTTCGAATAATTCTTTTAACAATGCATCTCTTATTTTGAATCTATCTCTGTCTACAGTGGGGAAAAATGAATCTTCAGGTATGTTTCCTGTGTTTTGTCTCAGAGGAACTTTCAAATGCATTGGCTTTATATAGATATGAAGCACGGCAACAAAAATTGTGTCTTTTAATAAAAAGCATGTATTCTTATGGAACAATCAATTTTAAGTTTTTAATCTTGTTAATATTTATTTAGAATTTAGGCTGTGACTGTACTAAAATAAACCGCACTTGAAGACCTAAGAATGATTCTTAGTGCAATATTTCAAAAAGCTTTTTACTGTATATTGGGTGTATTATTGTGTGTATTTTTATATACACATGCAATCATGTATCTAACAATGGAGCGGTACCAAAGTGCTGGTAATATGAGATTGTGAGTCCTTCTTTTCTTCTCCTGCTCCTCAACCGTGCCAAAACTGTCAGTTCGTTTTTGACCTGGCAGGTGAGCACAGCTGTTCAACTGGCAAACTGCTGCAATTACACACAGGTGGGGAGTTGAGGGGAAAGGACGAGAGAAAAGAAGAAAGGAAAAAAAGAAGAATGAAAGCTGAAAGTAGAGTGGCCCGGGTCTTTATGAATGAATGAGAAATACAGTGATGGGTCAAATTTTACTGAAGAAAGAGAGAATGATAATAACTAATAGTAAGGACAAAATTACTCTGATTTATATAGTACTTTTGAAAGAAGTTACACAATGCTTCCCATACAATTATCAATATCAATAAAAATTTAAAATCAACTCTTAAAATGAATTTGGAGCAAATTAAATGATTTAAAACCCAGTTTGATTTTTTACTCTCCTGTTGGATCTGGTTTTGAGTCTGGTGCAGCATTTTGAATCAGGTGAAGTTTATTGAGGTTTTACTGTTTAAAAACAAACAAACAATGGCAGCATCTAGACAGCAAAGAGAGACTGTGAAAGAAGAAGTGAAGATGTCTAAAAACAAACAAAAAAAACCCCCATCCAAACAAACAAACTATGGCACCACACAGACAGCAAAGTTAGAGCAATGAAATGATGGCAGAAATGTGAAGTGTTGAAGGAAAAAGAAAACATGGCTGATAGAAAGTAGAAATAAATACTTCCAAAAAAATTGCATTGGCAATAAAAGGAATAACAACGCAGAGTGTGAGTGATTAGCTTAGTGGTGCATTTATTTATTTTTTTTAAGATTTTTTTTGGCACAGACACCTTTATTGTAAAGTTGGTAGACATGAAATGGGAAAGAGAGAGGGGGTAGACACGCGGAGAGAGGACGCTCCAGCCAGGATTCGAACCAGGGGCCGCCACTTAAGAGCACTGCTCCATATGGCATACGCTCTAACCACTGCACCACAGTGGTGTATTTTTAACATAGGCTGACAAAAGTAACAGGAGTAATAGGTAATAGGTCTTAAAAACATTTAATTATACTGGATTTCTTCTGACAAAAAAGACAGATGTTCCTGATTTGCATTTAAATAGATGAAAACAGCAAAGAAAGAACAGCTGGTGTCGTTATGGAGACAGTAGACGCTGATTGAGAATAGCTGAGAGATGGATTTGGTTTCATGGAGGTGGTCCTCATCTGAGACCATTTGATTTTTCTGTCACCACCGCCTCTGTCTTACGAACATAAACTCACTCATGCTCCTTTTATTCCCTCTCATGTGCATTTCCTCCCTGCCATTCATCTCTGTGACATATTTCACAGACAACCGGGCATAAGACGCACCTGAGACCTTTGCTCTATTATCATGCTTGTGCTTCGTCTCAGTGTGGTGCGCTCATTAACTGTGTCTGAATATGAGGTTAGTCAGCTGGCCCAATGAAAAGAGAGATCACAGGTTTGATCAGAACAAAATAAATTGTCTGTTAACAACCTTTGAACCACAACTCATTCTTTTAAAAAAGCACTAGATTGTAGTGTAAGCTAAATTTTCAAAGTATAAGTGTGAATGAGTCAGTGCAGGGTTATACCTTGTATGTAGTTCTAGTACTTTGTCATCATTATAAGAATAAGACAGCACAACATAACTAGAAAATGGACAATAAAGGTAAAAAATCTGCACTACAAAATAAATAGATGGCATCATTCAAGACTTACTAATTTTAAGATACTGTCCAAACCAATAACTCATACTGTTTATATCAAATTCATATTTTGCCTTCATATAAGTGCGGGGGTTATCTACTGGTAAGTTATTTATTGGGCTGGGTATTGTTTAAAAATTTCGATACCTTAACTTAGATACTGGTTCATGAATGATACCAGCTTTATAAAATTAATTAAAAAAACTTTCATACTGGTAATGTCATTAAACTGATCTTAGCACTTAAACCCATGATGTCAGCTAATGAAGTATGGATGTGGCTCCCAGCATCTGCTGTAATGACCAAGCAGCAAAAATCTACTCACTAGTTTTACCATTGGTCTCCTGTTACTGATGAAACTGCTGTACTAAAGATTTTTTTATACTCACTAGTCATGGGGCAGTTTGGTGGAGCCATAAAAGTTCGGTAACCAGCTCTAGTTATTCAAGTCCTCTCCTTACACTGGAATCACAAAACAGACAGGATTTGAACTTGGACCCCGGCTGGTTGATTGCTTAAACAAGGACACTTGCGAAGAATAGCAAACAGTGCACAATTTTGCAAGTACTAGGCATTCGCTATAGCTAAAAAGCTGTGGCTAACCTGAGCATAACACACTGATACTTATTCAGTCTTACATGAGGTAAAATTGGAATATTAGGTGTCTGTTTTCTAGATGTGAACTTTTCATTATCGATATATGTTATTGCTTTATCTCCACATCCACTCCTATGTTTAAATTTCAAATCACTCAAGGTGCACTGAGATGCACTTTAAAAGCTAGCAAATCAGGTGATTAGCCTACATTTTGTTTTGAGATAGCTACTAGAGTTTGTGATGTCTCTTACTGTACATAAATATTAAGGTTTAGCTGATGTAATAGGACCTGGCTATGAACTGAAAAAATAGGTTGAGAAGCTAAGATTGTTTTTCTGCATTAGTTGTACATCAGTAGCACTTCCAATGTGTGCCAGAGCTAATAAGTGACCAGCTGGTGCTTAGAAACCAATTGCCTGAAGCCTGCAGTCACAGTCTAGTCATGCTACAGAACAAACATCTTGTGACAGCATGACATACAGTACGTTTAAAACAGGAGACCATGATGACACTTCTGTCCTCTATTAATTAGCAGTAGGTGTGTCAGTGCCAGTAGCGCAGATTGTTGACGAGCGCGGTCACCTGAACCTTATTAGTTTTTCTTGGAGGTAAAGAAACGTGCCAAATAAAGGCCAGTGTCCTCTCTAACATTTCTGTTTTTGGATAATGTAGCATCCATGAAGTCAGAGCAGTGCCTCAATTCTTTATTTTATAAAAGAAAATCTATTCAAACTGGCTTCATGCCAACACATTAGAGCCAACTGATATTGATATACTATAAAAGTTGGCTAAATGGATATTGATACAGCCATTTATGCTCTTAACTAAAGCATATAAATACTGGTAAAGCTGCAGCTGCTGCTATGTAATGAGCACATGGCAACATTTAGCATTTTTCTGCTTTGAACGTGCATGTGCGATGTCAAGATAGTTGATGCAAAAATAAGCAAAGTTTGTGAAAATACCACTGTTCAACAAGCAGCCTGCTGTCCTAACACAAATTTATATATTTATCACATATGGGTAAATTATTATTATTTTTTTGCATCAAATTAGCTCACAAGTTATCTCCATCATAATGTGTACTCAGCCAGCTGTGAGGCAAATGTTGAACATTGTTTTCTCTACAATGTCTGCATATCATATCAGAGCTGGTCCATCACAGTTTAAGGGCCATAAGCCAAAATTGGTTGCCCTACCCAAACACCTGCTGTCACGTCTGTATTGTTCAGCCAGCTCTGCAAAATTATGATTTATAAAAACATACAGAAATGATAAAAAAATGTAATGCTGTATTTCAAAATGTGTGTGCTTTTAGGGAAAATAATAGCCCTATTCTGACTTATTATACTGTATGTTAGATAAAACTGGATTAACATATTTTGGCCACTAGGGGGAAGCAAAAAGAAATTGCAAACATAACACTGACATATAAACTTTTAAGTTGATTTGGCAAAAACATTCAACTTTTCCTTTTGCATATGCAACATTTACAGTATAGAGCAGTCATGTTTCTGTCCACTTAAAGCCTCCATTATGTATCTACTGAACAGTGTACAGGTGCTTTTTCCCTCTAAAAACGGATGCCTGCTGCAGTCAAAAAACAATTCTGTGAGTAGTAAAGAAACAATAAGCTGTGGGCTAGACAGCTAAAGAATGAGCTGAAATTCCTCACAAAGCTCTGTAAAGCTGAGGAGACCAACAGAGTTTGGTGAAAATGATCTGTAGATTTATTACTTGAATCATGTCTCTGAATTAGTATTTAGTACAT
>JANJYP010087822.1:0-19524 GCA_024605115.1 Rastrelliger brachysoma | reverse complement strand
GAGAGAGAGAGAGAGAGAGAGAGAAAAAGAGAGAGAGAGAGTGTCACACACAAACCATAGTGAGAGGGGGCTTCATCACCTGGAAATGTCTGTTTTGCAGAGTTGCTACATGCAGCATGCAAATAGAAAAATGATATTCTTGCTTGTTAGTGGCACACAGAAACAGTTGTTTACCAAACACTTTAAATTCACAGTGGGCTTGGTTCAATTTATGCAATGAGCCATAACGCAAGCCGCACGCACCCACAGTAAACAACAGTGGACGGCTACTATTTAAAACTAGCAAAAAAAAACAACAACCAAAAAATAAATAGAGCCAGTCTGCCGTAACAGTCATTAATTTTACAGAATTGCATTACTGGACTCAAAAATGCCTTGAAATGAGGTCAGAAATACAGAAAACTAAACTAAACAAAAAGAAAAGCAGAGTTTATCCGTCTTTTCCTTCAATCTGTGCAGTGGCTCACCGTTTTCACTTTCACTCCGTCTTTAGGCGTCTGCTTGGTGGTCAGGTTGAAACCCAGCATCTTGTTAGCCAGCTCACCAACCACTGCAGGGCTATGGGAGAGGAATTACAGGTTCAAATGTATCACTTGAGTCTTAATTTGAAAAAAGAAAAAAAAAAACACTTAAGAAATGCAGAATAAAAAAAAAGCAGGTGAGCTGACACATGAATAAGTATTTCTTTATCTCTTGAGAGCATTGTTCACTTGAAGAGAGATATGCCAGAGCCCTTCCCGGGCATTAATGTAACATATTCTGACAAAGCACTGCGTTTGGAGACACTTTGCTACATCTACACATCTTTGTGAATGAACCACTACTTATTCTCCCCCCTGTTTAAAAGTGGCCTGTTCTGTAAGCCTGCTCTCCTTTTTGTAAGTGAATACAAATGAAGCCAGGGGTTGGACTCATCCTTTTGATAGATGAGACTAAGGTGAACTGTGTGCTCATGTCATTGTCTGGGGACAATGAACTTCAGCGTATCTCACTTTGAAAAAGTTCCCGGCCATTCCGTACCCTGAAGTAGGGTGACGATGATACATATCTGGAACAATTGTCATAAATCACCTTTTTTTTGTCATAAAAGGCGGCAGTAAGTGGTTGGAGAGCCTTTACTAAGAAAAATAGCATTATAGTTTGTGCTTGGAAAAACATGGTAGAAGGAAATGTGTGTATCTCAACAAAGAAAAGCTGCTTTCAAGTTGTTGTTTAGCCTTTTTGAAAAATGCAGAAGATTTGAGTGTGAGCCCTCATTGGAGGAATACACCCATCAGACTTTGTAATTCTAAGCTAGAACAAAATAAACCTCAGTGGCAGCACAAAACCTAATCAGGGAAGCTCAGTATGTGGTGCATAACACTTCTGACGTCCTTAAAATCCCCTTTTCAACATTTAATTGAGGGTAGTTGTAGGAAAATGAGACACTGGAAGAAAGAAAAAAAACTGTTTATTTGCAGCTAAAGCAATCCTGGCTGTGTCTTTGTGCCTAGGGAGCATCTTCAGAGAGCTCTTTGAGCCTCTTCACTTTAAAAAGCCGCTGTCGTTGGAGAAAATAATATGCATCTCCCGTTTTAACTTGCAGTGTGGAACACAGTGCGTGACCAGGACGTACTCACTCTTTCGTTAGGTGCACTCCACCTTTAAGGCCACTGTCGAACGTGCCCTTGCCTCTGCCGCCGGCCAGAATCTGAGCTTTCAGGACAATCTCTTTGGCATCTGGAAGAGAGAGACAGAATTATAGAGAGTGTGCGCGATTGAGTGAGAGAAACAAAAGGAAGGGAAAAGAAAGACAGACAAAGTGAGGCAGAGCACTTAAGATATAGGCTCTGCACCTTGAAGGCCCCCTTGAGTCTGCCACTTATCTGTCCATTTGATTGAGGGGAGAAGAAAAAAAAAAATGTGAGAGGGGTGAATGTGACGCGCGAAACGATTAGAGAATGTGTTGGAAAAAACAGGTTTACACTGTGGAGTACAGCACCCATCTATAAGAAAATATAGCCTAAGACCTATAATTAAAATCTAATGTGTGAAATATTCTTCCCATAGTGAAAATAGACATAAAAACAGCCATTAAAATATACTTTTCACATACCGTAAGCGCTTATACAGTTTAATTGGTTTTCTCGTGACTGGTATTTTCTGTGCAATGTGGGGGAAATCAAGAACTGCACTACTGTTGGTAAAAACTTTCCCATGACCTTGCTCCAATTATATAACAACCCTGCATCCCCCTTTGCTGTCACTGCCACCTTGAAAAAACTTGCACATCAGGAAGAGGAGGCCCCCTCAGCTGTCTGTTCAGCATCTATTCTAAATGGAGTGAGGGATGAATAAGATGGTCTCGGGCTAGGTTATTATTATCTAAGGTGGTGGTTGTGGTGGTGGGGTTGGTGGGTGGGGTGGGCTCAGGTATTGACAGGTGACTGGCACCGGGGTGGGGAAGTAGGTGGTAAGGGGATGATGCCTTGACCTTGGAGGCTGGAGACGATCTCCTAAGTCGCCAGTGTGAAAAGCGAAGCGCTATAGGTGGGAAAATGTCGAAGCGGGAGAGATTTTTTTTTTTTTTTTTTAAACCTCTGGCTCCACTTTCTGCTGCTGTAGTAAGAAAAAAAGACCCCAAGAAAATAGCCTCTGACAGGGTGGCAGGGATTAAACTAACACTGCATTAGCGAGGCCCCGTTCTCTGTGGAGAGTTGAGTCGAATCGGGGAGGTGGGGGTGCAGAGGGTGGCCTGCGAGGGGGAGAAAGAGAGAAAACGAGAGAATAAAGGTGTGCTCGTATGCAAAGGGCTTTGAGAGGAGTCATAAATGAATAAATATGTTAATAAAAAACTGCTACTGCGCAAAATTAAAAAGAGTTCAAAGCGAGATGAAATAGAGTGTCCTGCGGGCATGTGCAGCGGAGAGGGACGGCACAGAGAAAATGACTTTTGCTTTAAAAAGAGGAAAAGAAGGGGGAGGGAAAAAAGGAACAACTAGAAGAACAAAGATGGAGCCCCCCCCCAAACAAGGAAGATTGCATTGTTGGAAGTGTGGAGAAAGGTAGACTATTGACACATGATGAGGACCTTTAAAAAAAAAAAAAAAAAGGCGAGATAAGGTTGCAGTGTAGGTATATTAAATGTATTAAAAAGGCATGTAATGCGCCAGGAGAAGGTAATGGGGTGAAAACAAGGCAGGTGTTCATTCCTGCTGCACTAGTAATTGATAGAAAAAAACCTGCTTATTATGCGCCACACAACAAGATATTGTGGCAATATCAGCGATTATGAATGGGCACTGGAGGACTGATTATGAGAGGAAACAACACAAGGAGGAACAGGAGATATAGTGCGATAAAATGTAGGCGTGCTGCATCTTAAAAGATTGAACGGATGGAAAAACAATCTCTGTAGGATCATACCACAATTCTGTGGTTCCGCTGAAACGCCACTATCTTTTTTTTTTTTTGGAAATACATGGAGAGGATAACGATGTCCTCAAAAGATCACAGTGAGCACAGTGCATGGTAAAGAGCAGGGTGACCATTATCTGGTAGTATGACAGACATGAGATGGCCTCTAACACTCAGATAAAAGGTTGGTTCCTAATGAGTGCAGAGCAGAGTGGACTGGAAAAAGGAAAAAGTAGTATGTTAAAAAAAAAAAAAAAAGAATCAGAGGCGAGTCATGCTTTTTATGTTCAACCCAGACACTTGGACGAACAAGGGGGAAAGAAGGGCACGCGTCTGAAGTTAATCGCAGAAGACGCAGACGAGTGAGAGAGTCGGAGCTCAAGCTGTTTGTACGATCAAATGCAATATTAAAAAGCACTAAACTGAGAGGTCATGCTTAATGAATGCTGACGTACATCCCATTCAAAACATGTTCTATCACGAGGCAAAGCACTTTCTTTAAAATGTATGTTCTCATTACCGTGAGTATGCAACACACGGAGTACCGACACGCCAGATACCGGGATGATTTCTTGATTTCTGCGACCATAATCATTAGAAACATCTCCTGCAGAAAATGCTTGAGTTATTAGCCAAATGATCATTTTTTTTCAAAGAGGAGGTGGGGAGCCGTCGTTGCAAAAATCGATTCTCCATTTCCATTTGTATCATACGTAGCCTACTGTGAAGATGCGCAGTAAGATTTTCATCTCCATTTATTTCCTGTGTCTTGAGGACACAGCAGAGGCGATTAACATTGCACAACATCATACCGACACATCACATGCAATCGGAGTAACGCGGTCATCATCCTCGAGGCCTTACTCATTTCCCAGTAATGAGCGCAAATCAACACCCAGTATGCTTGCCAATGACAGCAGAGAAGGAGGATGTTACTTTGACAATCAGTGTCTCTTTCACCCTATTTCTTTCTTTCTTTCTATGTATGTATGTTTAAAAAAAAAGCCCATTCTCCAGCTCCCTCCTCCTTTTCTGTGTAGCCTATGGGTGGCCAGTAGCAGAGTTAGCTTTGGTCTGATATTTAATTAAGCCTTTGGGGCGTATGCCATAAGGGGAAGTGGAAGCTGGTGAGGTACAGATGTAGGTTTGTGCTACCATCTGCGTGAATGAGAAAAAGAAAGACAAGAAAAAAAAAAAAAAAAAAAAAAAAAAAAAAAAAAAAAAAAAAAAAAAAAAAAAAAAAAAAAAAAAAAAAAAAAAAAAAAAAAAAAAAAAAAAAAAAAAAAAAAAAAAAAAAAAAAAAAAAAAAAAAAAAAAAAAAAAAAAAAAAAAAAAAAAAAAAAAAAAAAAAAAAAAAAAAAAAAAAAAAAAAAAAAAAAAAGAGATCAGGGCACCCCCCTCCCTCCCTTCCCCCAGTGTGTATGTGTGTCGTAATGAAAGTAATGTGGCGGCTAAATGGAGAAGACTAATCAAACTCTTGGGAGAAAGACAAAAACAAACACGAGCACGCTACAGCCACAATCAAATACCGCGGAGAGTTCTGAACCTCGCGATGGATAAATGCCATTAACTCTACAGGGAAAGGGAGAAAGAAAAAAAAAAACGTAAGACATCAGCGCTCATCCTGACAGTACACCTTCAGGTTATGATGTTAGAGTGTTGATTGCTGCCAAAAAAAGTGGAAATTAGTCTTCAAAAAGAGAGAAAGGTCTTAAATGTCAGTCTGCAAGACCATTAAAAGCAAATATTGTAGGCGTAATTATTCTTCTCAATTTTTTTTTTTTTTTTTTTTGGAATTAAGATACCAGCATCTGCAATGTAATTATAATCCAGAGGTACCGCAGTGATACAAGTAGAAAGAACAATATGGACTTCTATTTACTTCCATCTAGTGGCACATGGCATGTCTTAAAATAACTTCAATTATGTTGTCAACTGCATATTGATAGCCGCAGGAAGCTACTTGGAGCAGCTCTAGTTTTTGACTCACTTAGCCACAGGGTTTTTTTTTTTTTTTTTTTACCATGTCACATACATGGCTTGCTAATACTAGGAACAATAAGCTCATAACCTACTGTAGAAAAAAAAAAGAAAAACTACCACAGGCAATGCTGGATAATAATAATGACTTAAAATTGGTCAGATAAGCTTCACTAATAGCAGGAGAAGAAGAGTTGAATATGTGCCTATCATTAACACATGTGGAGAAAAGGTCACGTTAGGCCAGTACTTACTTCTGTGCAGCGTTCAGGTGTAATAGCCTTGCTACCACATTATGTTTTAATTACACATTGGCAGCGACGGGAGCTAGTAAATGGAACAGGTCGTGTTGAATGTTTAGACGTCCTCTGTGATGGTTTCATTTAACCGCGGCGGTAAAGCAGATATTATCTTGGACGAGTTCAGCTTTCCATAAACTTTTACCATTTAAAATTCTGCCGGCCTGCCAAAAAAAAAAAAAGGTCAGACAGAAAATAGCTCTCCAGTCATGCGGCGATGGCAGGTGAACCAAAAAGGAATGCTAAGAAAATAAAAAGCCGCAGTTTTTCATCTGTCTTGACATATATAATGGCTTTGAAAATTCTTAAAGCTAAACATGTTTGCCTGTTCAGTTGAGGATGAAAAGTCAACTGTAAATATTGTCTTGCGCTTGTGTGCCTCTGCTAACCAGAGGCATACGAACTCGCATCTTCAATCCAACAGCACCCAACATCTATACCGCAGTTTCAAGGTGCATACCACAGATAAATAGTACAGTAGTAATAATAACAATAATAATAATAATAATAATAATAATAATAATAATAATAATACACCGATATCAATGTATCTGTGACGAACCAATATCGGCAAACTAATATATATCTGTCAGGCTCTAGTCACTAATTCAGTATCTTACCAAATGTGAAATATGGTCACATTCTGGCATTCTGTAGTGTTTCTGTGTAACATTATGATGACATAGTGAAGTTGATCTTTTTGATATGAAACAGCCTCACTTCATCATTTAATATTCATTACAGTAGATATCTGTGTGGTTTTATCAGGATTAACATATGAATTCTTTAGTTATGGCCAAAAACTAATCAGTTAATCTTTGAGTCCAAGTGCATTCAATTGTGCTGAATTTGATGCTCCTGAGAGATCATGTTAACAAATATGGGGCAGACAGACAACGTGAATATATAACGTCTTCTCCCACGGTAGTCGCTAGCATACCAAACACTGACAAATCCTAACCATGCATTGCAAAGTCTTCTTGCTTGTCCACGACACCAATTTCTAGGACTTGTATAACAAGATACAAACACAGATTTGGACAAAATAAAAGTCATGGATAACAACAATTTGACCTCTTTGTTTACTGCAGCTAAATATATCATTACCATCTCACTGTCTTGTCTGTTTGCCTGTCTCTCCCTCTAACGATGCCACCTCGCTGCTGCTCGGCGGAGGAGAATATCGGCGTCCTGGACCGACAGTGGCACCTCTGTGTGTCACCTCCTCCAGTCACCACTTGCATGACGGCTGAGTCCTCATTAGAAGACAAGTCCACCTGGCTTTCAGACACAGATAAGACTTCTAATGACATCCTGAGATGGCTCCGGTCTCCTCTCAGTGACAGAGAGGTGCAGTTCAAACCCCTGGCTGAGAGTTTTTCATTGCCATACAACCAGAGGGGTGACAGTAATGATAATGGTGTTGCGGAATGATGGCAGCCAAATGAGAACGAGGGCATCTGTATGGAGAATTTATTTGTCTCAGAACGAAGACATTTTGCTTGTAGCGAGCCACGTCGTGAGACAGTTAACTAGCACAATACTGACTCAGGGTTGCAGACAACAGAGCGCGCTAGGCAAAATAAAAAATAAAAAAAAAACTCCATTAAAATGGTTTAAATAAGTGACCGACAGTATACACAAACATAAGCTGCTCACTTCTCATTATTGACTGTGTGCTTTTCCATCAGTTCGGCATGATAAATTGGTACAAAAGCGTGCCTAATGGTTGGAGCGACCTACAAGAGAAGCACAATGGTGTTTCGACATTTTAGTATCATTCCTCATTCTGAATCTGAATAAACTCTCGACTCTACGCCGGCACCACTAGGTAGCCCGCGTTTATGTAAAATAACCCTTACAACAAATAATAGGCTACATGCACACTTCTACTGGCACATTAGTATCATCCTAATACGCTAGAAAGGATGTGTGAGAAATAATACCACGTTTCACCCACGACATGAATAGGTTAGGGTGCGTAATGAGGAGGTAGAAACACTAAGCGGCTTACAGAAATCAAGCTCTTTGAGAGACAGGCCGCTTTACCCTGCAAAGCCTATTTACAGCTGTTAAGACAATTTCGGATGCATGGCCTTTTTTTTCTTCTTAACAAACGACAGACCTTTAAGAGCCAGTTAATGTATGGGGATGACAACAGGTTCTTAGAGAGGTCAGAGTGCTGAGTATCTGGGCGGGCCATAGGCATCTGTATTCGAGTTCTTTGCATCAGCTGTTTGCTTCATCACTTGTGGATTCTCAACATCTCTGCACATACAAAATATGTAAATGTATTTGCTGTTATCACACAGCCGAAGACGTGTTTCTGAATGAAGCTTGTGTCGCCTCAGTGGGCCGTCATGCCTGTGTATATACTGTATATATATTTTTTATTTCTTTTTTCTTCAGGATTTATTTTTGGGCTTTTTTACCTTTATTTTCGTTAGTATTTGGCAGAGAGGTCGACAGGAAACAGGCACAGAGAAAGAGGGGAATGACCTGCAGCATAGGTCCCTTGTTGGAATCGAACCAGGAGCGCTGTCGTTACGTGGCATGCACTGTAACCACTAAGCAACCAAGGCGCTCTGTGCCTGTGTATTTTATACGCAGGCGTGCATTCTATTGGCAGGAAGTGGAGACGGGAGAAACTGTAGACTAACATCTGTCTCTCTGTGTGACAGACCAACCCTCCAAAGGCACGAAAGCTGTTCCGTCCGTCAGCAGGAGCCCAGCGGGGAGCGGGGTGCTGAGCTCACTCCAGCTACTTCCCCGCACTCATTTATTTTCTCTACAATGTGAGCGAAGTGGCAAACGAGGACACTAAGGGTACAACTATAGCGCTGTGTTTATTTTTACAGGGGGACGGGGCGTAAATTGAGGGGTGTTGGGCAATATATTCAAAGACAAAGGGAACAACACAGTGGAATAGAAGTAAGAGAGCAATAAAATACTGAAGAGAAATGAGGGTGTAAGGGGAAAAGCAAATAAGTGAGCTAAGGGTGTGGAGGGAGATCATTGATGAGCGTTAAAAAAAAGGTTAAAGTGAGTGTAAAGTGAGGGATAAAGTTTTTAAGAAATGTTTTGACTTGACTATACCAGTTAATAGCTGTGTAAATGAAACTGAAACCCATTTAAGTATTAGTTATTAACACAACACTTTGGCCACGTAAACAGCAGCAGCTTAGTTCATGGTTGTACATTTGTCAAGATTAACCAGTTCAGCCCTAATAAGTATATATGAGCTTCGGTGACAATAGCCAAAGATTCCTCACAAATAAGCAAGGAGCTGTGGTGTGAATTCAAACACTTAACTTTTCTTATGTACTTTTTCTTTATGCAAATGCTTAGTTGACCCAGAGAAAAAGACAGAGAATAAAATATGTAGTCAGAACAAAAGTGGTCAAACACAAAACGGTACTTAGTGGTTGAATGCCAGTATTTTAAAAAGCATTCGCTGTTAATAGACCTGCTGTCTCATACACTACGTCAAAACAGATGTTCAAGAAATCAAAAATCTATTTTTACTGCATTAGTCACACTTAACTAATGCCATTAGTGCACAAGTGCATTATTTTTGCAAAAGTGATAAAAAAAGGTGTCAAACTTAACAACACACGTGCACGGTTTGGTGTTGCTTGGTGTTTGTGAACTCAAAAAAAAAAAAAAAAGAACCGCAACAGCATACCATGTGTAGGAAAACTGCTGCCCCCAATCTAAACCCACACATCGGCAGCAGTACATCGCATCACATGTTGGTGTAGGTTGACGCACTGTGCAGCTACTGAATGTGTAACTCTTTAGATAATATTAAAAGAAGAAATTGGCAGACAAACAATTGCTGCAGAGATGGTTCATCAGGTGAGCGCATTAAGTAAAAGCACCAGCATTATATATGCTTCTATATAATGCATTTCACATTACTGCCTGCCCTATCAAAGAAATTTGGTGCGCAGCCAATTGATATCAGATGATCGGAAATCCATTAAAAGCAACAAGGAAAAAAGTTCCACATTGTATCTGAGTCTTCAAGTTTTAAGTGCACTCTCAGCTGTTCTCCTATTTAAACTCTGACACCACATCTGGTGCTGTTGCAGGTAACATTACTATAAATAGAGCTAATGAGCTTATCTTGTCGACGTAGCTGTACAACTTCATAAAGTACGCATGAGATCATTTGGTTCTCGTGTTTTTGCTTAACTTCTCTTCCCGTGGTAACTCAGAAGCTTGTCCATTTGAAATGAATCTCATTAAACAGACCTTTCTTGTCACTGTTGTAATCACCGACAGGCTACCATACCATTACTGATTGATGGAAAGCATCTTAAAAGCTAGTGACAATGCCAGGGCGACATCCCATAAAGACTGAAGCTGCATTTTCTTTGAAGATCTGTCAAGTGAACCAACAAGGATACGACATAGGCTCCAGCTGGTGAACATTCGTGAACAAACGCATAAAGCTCTAAGAGGGTCGTCTTATGCCTCGCCACTTCAGACAAAGACAGAAGTGAAAGGGATCTGGTTCAGCCAACTCGACTCGGCGCTAACTGCTACTGTCAGCGCTTTTCACCAGAGACTCTGCCTCATTTTCTGAAAGTGGAGGGGGGGGGATGAAAGTGGTCTTAAAAGGCGCTTGAAGTGTTGAAGTGCATGAGGCGGCTCCAGTAGGGACAGCGCTGAACACGAAGGGAGGGGATATGCAGCGAGTAGAGATCTGGCCATGGTCCATGTTTTAACCAAATATATTGCTGTAATGTTTAACAGCAATATATTTGTCTGTCCCTTGTTGAAAAGAAAAGTAGGGCCCAGTGTGTCAATGAGGTTTATAGCACTACTGTGAGATTCTTTTTTTTTTTTTTTTTCACTCTGCGGACAATTAAAATGCTACGTTTGTCTAGAGTTTTTGTGAATCATTTGTGAGACAGGATTGGTATCACACACACAGAACAGAGCATTAACCTAAGCCCTATATAACACTTCCAAAAAAAAAAAAAAAATGACAAAAAAAAGAAATGAAGGAACAGAACTGGCCTGAACAGAGAGAAAAGGCAGCGGGAGAGAGCAATAGAGAGAAAAATCATTGCATTCCTTCTTACAAATTCACTGCTCAATGACGCATGGAATAGTCTTAATAAAACATGCAATTTAGGGCCAGAATTATCCAGATAATGGCTCTATTGCTGAGCAAGTGTTGGGACACAATGACACAAAGAGGAACTGAAGCATGAGCAATGCTAATGTGCCACAGAGGCATATCAGTACTCGACACCCACGACACGACTTCAACATCTCTCTTTGATTTGTGACCTGATGCACTGCACATCTTAAATCAAAGAAATTAAAAACCTTGTGTAAAGAGGCACTTCTTATCATTTTAGTTAAGAAGAACTAGGGGGAAAAAAACACATATTTGATCATAAATCATCACTGCTTATCATTCAGAAGAGTGTCACTCTTCTTGAAGTTGTTGAAGTTTTGCACACTACGTGATTCATTGGGGGAGGGGGGCGAGGGATTCTCACATAAGATCTTTTACAATTCAACATAAGTCTATCTGGCCTTGTCACAAAAACACATGTGAGAAGCTCTTATTGGCTATAGCTCATTGCTAGTCACTTTACAATCTAAAAAGGACCTAAACTCCTTGACACTTGCAAGAAATTTAGCCTGCTTGATACCTTTCAGGCGTCTGCGAGGGATCAGCGAGCTCTCGGATTGCATCTTTGAACAGTTCACACACGGCGACAAGTAGCTACGATTTGCCTCTGATCTTGTGGCTTTTGTGGGCAATCTCAGTAAGTGGAAAACCAAGGGGTAAAACCATGTAGCATGAACTCAGCGTTAGTGAGTACTTTGCATTGTGTTAACTTCAGTACATGTCTATTTCAACAGTATAAGCTCACTATATTTTTGTTGTCATTTTTTAAATCAAATTTGAATGAATGAGAATGAACATATTATCCATTTGTTTTAAATCAGCCTGCTTACCCTGATTCTAAGCTACACAGTAGAATTGAGATTGTCCCATTCATTCACTGTGGTTTCTGTGGCTTCAACTGAGTGACAAGCTAACAAGTGACTTCAGATTCCTTTTTGTGATAATGTTATTATAAGGCAGTTGGCTTTAAAAATTTAAAAAAAGCAATCACCAATACCTTTATTACATCGTGTTGAAACCTAAATGCTTCCACAGGGCTACTCAGATGCAATATGCATTGACCATGGCTCGTTAGTTTCTTCCATTTTAGGGACGGCGCATTAAAACTGAAGCAGATGTGAGAGAAAGAAAGTGACAAAGTAATAGCTCAGCATACCTTACTGGCACACAGGCCAGTAGGGGTAGCGGGTGAAAAGGGAAAGGGGAGGACTACGACAGAAGACACGGGTGAGATCCGAAACGTCACACATGGGTAAGGAAAGTCCTCAGAACAACTCGCAGTGGTGTCCGCGGCGGGTGAGGAGTGTTTTCTGTGACAGATGGTGCAAGCTAGGCGGCGTGTTGGGTTGGTGGAGAAGCATATGGTGCTCTCTAGATGATTTCATACGCCAGCACCATGCCCAGTCGGAGGTGTAAATGCCTCTCTGCACCCTGCCAGAGAGAGTGGAACAGTTGATATAACCAGCAACAATGTGGAGGGAGCCACTGCGGGTGTTAAGCCTGTGTTTTATTACATCTTCCGTGACTTAAAGGGAAAATTCGCCACTGTGGATATGAAGATTTCTTAAAACTGGGTCACATATGTTGTAGAAATGTGCAATTATTCTTAAAATGAGTCAACTACAACTAGAGTAAACTGTGAAAACACACTGTAGGTTCCCCATATAACTCTTAGGGATGGGGCGTGGGGGGGGGGTTCAACAACAACCAGAATGCATTGCGTGCAGTCTTGTCCAATCAGCTATGTGTTTCAGAAACCCAGGGAGAGTATGTTTTTCCAGTACAGCAGCCTGACTGGCAGAGACAAAATATTACATCTCTTTTTCTAAGGCTTGTTTTCATCCTCATTCAACATTTTCCCTCATTGAGTCAGGATATATTGTACCGGCGTGCAAGGAGCATAAAACAAACAACGCGCTGGAGTCAGTTATGTGGATCTGCGAACACTTACTGAGATTTGTACACAAGCTTGAATGTTGCCGGGGCTGCGTGTGCTTGTGGATAGTCAAAAAAAAAAAGTCCACTGTCTTCACTTCTGCTTGTTTTTGGGAAACAATCATGGAGGAAGCGGTGGAAAACTTCAAGAGAACACTTTCTTTGATTCATTTTGGACGAGGAGGAATGGGGACCGGATTGTGCAGAAGTTGAATGCAGTCACAAAGTAACAGGTAGCACACTTTCACTGTTCTGTATTCAGAGCTGGTTAAGTCTGCTATAACATTCTGTCAGTTTTTCTCTTCCTCTACACTCTGTTGTATCACAGCACAATATTCTGCCTTGTATCATGAAACTAGTTTTCCTTCACATATGATATTTCAAAGTATTTAGTAGTATTTTTGTGTTCGCGTTTTAGTGCAATATGGTAAATGGAGTGTTTTGGGAGATCTGCATTTCACAGACCTTGAAGGCACCACAGCAGAAAATGAGAAAATGCACTTTATAGCCTAGGCTAGGTCCTCAGAGCTCATTGATGCAAAATACTTCATCCACAGGACTTTTGCTTAAAATTGTTTCTAAATCTAAGCAAACACCCAGACTAATATTAGGAATGTTCATGTATATTGCATGTATCTAATAGAGAATTATTAAGTTACATTTGTCAAAATGTGATTTTTTTATTTATTTATTTTTACTTTTGGCATTGATGTACTATTGACCATTCATTTCTGATGGCTCATCTCAGCACAGCTCTAAAATAGAAATAACTTGCAAGTGTGGGTACCTGTCATGAACACTGCTCCTCTATCTGTAGTAATGAAAGTATTGGAAAAACAAACAGTACTTTCCACTTCGCACCAAAGCATAAATATAGAGCATCTGTACAGCTACCTTGACCCTCCATGCCACTATGTCCTCCTAGCATGCCCATGGCTCTTCCTATATTCCATGTCCTTCTACACTGTAGATGAGAAGTGGATGGAGAAACGCCATCCAGCAGGTGATGCGTAGGACTCTTCTCTACCTCAGTGCACAATGGGAGGGGGATCATATTATCTCACCTCACCCATCAGCTATTAGCAACCCATTACTGTATGTTGCAGGTTGGAAATTGAAATGATCTTCCCTTTTCCTTTGAACACATACGGTACACTAAGCTTTTGATTTCTACCTGTATGACAGAGCAATAACTGTTCTTTTTTTTTTATGTCGATAGAATGTAGTTATGATTTTTTCTTCTTTTAAATCAAACACGCACTGACAATACAATACACACATTTTAAATCAGAACTCAACAATGAACTCCGCCAAAACCACCCACACACTCAGCAATTAGGGTGGTAGATCTTCTTATGCTGTCTGAAGCTGGCTGATTGACAAACACTGAATAAAATGGGTAATAATATTAAAAATTATCTAATGCTGAGATCTTCCTTCAAAGACGAGCATCAACACTAAAGCAAAGCCACCACAATACACTTTAATGCTGTGTCACGTGGAGAGATACCAGCTCCTGGTTTACGACGAGATCCGTCTCAATTTACAGATCGCAGGCCAGAGGCGTAGAGAGGGTCAGAGCCATTGCAGAGAGCAGGAAATCAAATGAGCAGATTGAAAACAATCACTAAAAAAAAAAAAAAATCACTAAAAGATACACACAACAATAGTGTCCTTTGCCTTGAGCTACTTGTACATGCCATATGAGACACAGTTTGAGCCTAAAAAGGAGTATTTCCAGATTTAGAGATTTCAAGTAACTAAAAGTCTTTCTGAAAAATATAACACATGCACATTTATGGCATAGCTGATAAAGCGTTTTACAGGTAAGAACAGATATTTACTTTAGCCAAGTATATTTTTGAGTGTTTTTAAGCATGTCAGTTTCAGACAGTGATGCATGGCAGGTTGAAACTGTAGGAGACATGTTGAGCAGATCTTGTTTTTCCCTCTCCCTCACACTGTCACAACCATAACCAAATACACATGCCTATAAACACACACACACACACACACCTGCCTCATCAAAGAGTTGGCTAATGTCAAGGTAGCTCGATATTATTCAGTAAGCCAACATATCAAACTAACTATCCCTCTAATAAGCACACATGAGAGTTGACAGCCATGCATAAAAACTGTTCTGTTTACCCTGAATATTCATAACCAAGAGAAATAAATTAAAATAGCTCAGTTAATTGTCATTCCAGCAGCGAGCCCGCACTAGGCACAAAGAAGTGAAAATGAGCAGCAGAGGTAGACTGAAGGGAATGACCTGCGAGAGAAATTAAGGGAGCTTTAGAGCCAGGGAAAAAAACAAGACATACATGACCAAAAAAAAAAAAAAAAAAAAAAAAAGGCGAGTTAGAGAAAATATGATCACAACACAATTTGTGAAAGGTATGTCAGGGAGATAACAATGGTAAAAGAGGAACAACATATTCCTCATTCATCTTATATGAAGTGTACACATACAGGTGCTCTCATTCACTGCACAAGCTCACCATGCTGTGATGATAAGAATCCAAAGCAATGTTTTCTTCCATTGCTGCTTTTTTTTTTTTCAATGAGCGATTGCTGGGGGGAGTTGGGGGGAGGCATGGCAGACATGAAGGGCTCTCACAGCGAGTAAGGGGTGGGAAAATGTGTTTTTGATTTAGAATTCAGACTGAAAATCCATCAAGATTTGCTCAATAGATGCATCTGTCAAGCGGGTGGCGACATACAAAGTGGACTGCATAATCACATTCTCTTTGGCTGTAGCAGTGTACAGGTATGTGTATATGGGTGTGTAGTATATTTGTGTGCATGGCACGACATATCTGCTTAGAAGGCAACATGAAATCTATATTCATTACTGCAGCTGCTATGATATCTGGAAACTGCTAGATAGCAAGCAGGCCTTTGTGAAAAAAACCTGCATACATATACTGTTGATATATATATTTATCTGGGTATCTGTGCTTATCTGTGAGTGTGTTCATACCATTGCTTAGGGAAAGTCTTACAATGGTGCGGAATATCATCAATAATTATCTATAATATTTTAAAAATTCAGAAGGGGATTTGCCAAAGACTGCATCTTCTTTCAACTGGCAAACTTGGCTAGTAGGGTTTTTTTTTTTTTTTTTTTAAATTGGGGTTATTTGAATAGCGTTACCAAGCACTAGTGATGCTTGAAGTGTCACAAAATCTCAGGTGATGTACTAAGACTCAGGATTAAGCTTGAAGAAAGTTTTGCTGTATTACCCAACCAGTATTAACCTCTTGTACACCTTACGGCAGGCATGAACCTGAGTCATAGGATGAGCCAGACTCAACAGAATTAAGTTTTTTAAAGATATAGAAAGTAGCTAGTTTGGAGTGAGGGATCCAACTTATACAAGTGTGATGTGGAAAGTTGAGGCCTCAAGTGCACAGAATAGACTTTTCAATGAAATAGGAGACATACAGTATTCATCTGATATGCAGTCATTCAACTTTTGAAATGAATATTTGCATATTTATACATTTTAGATTTGCATTCTGGAGAGGAGGAGATGCTATTTTTAAAGTATTTCTATCCAGGATCAGGTTTTATGCAAAAACACATTAGACATAAATTAATCCTTGGTAACTCTTAATAAGCACAGTTATTTCATGTTTTAAAGTCTAGATGAAAGTGCATTTGGACAGTATTTAACTTCCGTACCATGACATATTTTCAAGTGAAACAGGATAGACAGGCAGGCAGGTGATTTGAACGTTGAAAAGTGGCCACGTCATAATGAATCTCAGCTTTGTGCTACTAAAAGTTGAAGATTGATTGACGGGTAGATGTCATTGTATTATTGACTGAAAAGAGTTGGTTCAAGCCAACATAAGCATTCATATTTTGTTTTAACAGGGATTTTGATATAAGAACACAAAGAAATTCATTTTGGCAGGGGTTTTTTTTGGCATAAATTGTTAAATAGGTGCATAATCTTGCAAAGGAATGAGCATCAAAACACAGCACACAGATGCAAAACAGGAACCCACATGTGAAAACAGTTTCTTAATGCTACTACTTACCAAAAACTTAAAAGTCCTTGATAGTTTCACGAGGCACTGAGAGATCCTTGGTCATATATATTTTTAATGTGCTGGAGTGTTGGATTACTACTACAAGTATTTGTGGCAGATTTTATTCGTGCCTCGTTTTAGACACATTTGAGGAAGTTCTGAAAAAGAAGTGCTGCTGAAACCCGACTGCAGCGTGCCATAGTAGCATCTCATTACACACATCAATTATTGAGTCTGCCAGATACACATTTACTCGTACTTTTCCTCCATTTACTCCTGCTTAGCACATTTTTGGCAGCATAAATGAATATGGTTATATCTTTATACCCATAAGGAGATAAATCTGAATGTCTAAAAATTTGATGAAAGGAATCTTTAACCTCTTATAAACTTTTTTCTTTTTTTGGACATCTACATATTACTATGCAACTTCAATGTCCAAAAGTTTATTTTTCAAACCTACGGTCCTGCTTGTGCTGTCAAATTGTAAAACTCATATGCAACTAATGGATCTGGGTCATTAATTTCTGACAGACAGCAGGATGTACTGGGCCATTCCCTATGTGTCCCAGTGGAGCACACATTCCAAAAAGTTTGAACTTTTTTGATCACTCCCTGCGTGGTTCTCCCAGTATGGGGCCATAGAAATCAAACCCCTACTTTCCATGAGCCATTAGCTGGTTGTGAGTCACCCATCTGCCACAACATTAACTCTCCCCTAAGAGTTGTCATTCAAGTTAAAAGGGAATCAATGGTCCATGTCGGATCTTTTTTTTTCTTTTGGAGTTTATGTTTTGATAGTGAAGGAGAAAGATTTTAAGCTATTTGCCCTCAGCAGTAATAGAACAAATCAATCTGTGTCCACTTTATGGGAGAGTTGAACCCATTCTATAGTGCATGAGGACAGAGAAAGGAGTTTCTATATAGCACGCTGCAATTGAACTGTCAACTTAACCACTTCATGGCTAAGTGAGTGTAACGGAGAGGAGGAGGATACTGGTTAGTTGTGCACGTGTGCGTGAATGCCTGTAGGTTTTGCGTGCTCATATGGGTAAGCTTACCCTATATGCATGTCGTTCTTCTAACGTCTGTGCTTCTACGCTTGAGTGGTTCATTCTATTGTGTGTAGGGAACCGAGGGCTCATAGCAGGATATCGGCGCCACACAGAAATCCATTTGAGTCAGTTCAGATAGCCCAACCACCTGCATGCAGAGCTGTGTCCCGTGTCCTCTACGGTGGGAAAAGCCATGAAACAGATCCCCGTTGGGAGTCAGAGCTTTGCTAGCCTCCGTTTGCATTTCAGCTCAACAGATCTTAACTAAAGAGGTTACTGATCTCCCCCTTTTTTTCTCTCAGTTTCTATCACATTCATGTTTGACCTAACGTGACACCAAGAGTGAGCTGAACACACTCATGTTAAAGCATGAAAAGGCATGGTGTANAAGAGTGAGCTGAACACACTCATGTTAAAGCATGAAAAGGCACGGTGTATGTGTGTGTGTGTTTGAAGAATTGAAGCGTTGGTAAATGCTCGCTTGTGCGCTTTAATGGAGAACAAGCAACGTTCACATGTCACAAAAAGTGTGAGAAATACACACACACACATACATAAAAGAAAAACGTGTGTACAAGGACACTGGCCAAAATCTCCTTATATAAACAGAGATGAGAAGATAAAGAGGCTTGTGCAATCTTAAGTATGCCATAGGAATAAAAGGAGTTAATTTACTGAGTGGGCTGATTTACTGTCAAAGCTGAAAGAAATTTGTGTTGGCGCATGTCTACTGAAGTAGTCCCGCATGTGGTTGAGTTCATTTCAATTCATTGCTTTTAATTAAGACCTGATGCTCGGTCGTTTAACACATGCCCTGACCATTTCTGGAAAAAGCGATGCAGCACAAAATAAAGTGCAAGTTCCCTGCTACACAGAAACCACAAAATGATTTTTACAAATTGCAGTCATGAAATTACTTCATACATCTTTTTGCAGTTCAAAATAGAAATGTCCAATAAAGAAATATGCCATTTTTAGCATTTGACATTTTTCCAGCATTGACAAGGCAAATCTCCAACANTTACTTCATACATCTTTTTGCAGTTCAAAATAGAAATGTCCAGTAAAGAAATATGCCATTTTTAGCATTTGACATTTTTCCAGCATTGACAAGGAGCACTACAACTGCGTCACAACTGTGGACAAATTCTCTCTGACTTGTTCACATCTAAACTTAGCATTGTTACCATCTGGCTTTTATTTAACTCTCAGTTTCTTTCTAACTCCTTCAATCTGAGTTTTAAGGCTCTCCATTTTTACCCGATATACTGTACCATAGGTACTATCATGAAAATATTCTGCTTCCCGTTATTCACTTTGTCTTTGTCTGCAATGTAACCTGGACCCCTGAAAGCAGTGCTCCAGGCGTTGAAACCCAAAGGCAGTGAGAGTGGCACCTCGCTGGATGACAACAGCACGGATACACTATCAGAAAGCCGTTGCTGTAGTTTGGTGAGGACACTGAATAAAATATAAAGCTGAGGGAGGAAATATACGGTGTATAGGCTGGGCAGTTTTGGTGTGTGGGAAGAAAGTAGAGCAAGGAAGGTAGAGGATGACAGAGAGAAAACTATGTGTGGGATGCATGCAAATATGTGTTAAACCACCTTTATTCATGCGAATGTAATGTATTTGGGAAGATTTGCGCTACGAGAAAAAAAAA
>JANJYP010087761.1:0-14302 GCA_024605115.1 Rastrelliger brachysoma | reverse complement strand
GTTCAATATACATTATTTGGCAATCGAATGCTAAGCTTTTAGCCATGAATTGTGGTAACAGAAAAGGATGATAATACTTACCAGCTCTTTAGAATCCACAACCTTGGAAACACTGAGAGTGTAGTGTGTGATTCATCTAGTTTGTGGATGAGGCGCTGTCTATACCCAGAGGTCTCGTTCATCTTTGCAGGATGATTTCTCTGTCAGTGGTGTGGTTCATCAAATACATGACTTCTTTACAATGATCTTCTTCCAGCTAACCACCAACCAGAGGGAGTTCCCTTTCTTTCTTNCAGGATGATTTCTCTGTCAGTGGTGTGGTTCATCAAATACATGACTTCTTTACAATGATCTTCTTCCAGCAAACCACCAACCAGAGGGAGTTCCCTTTCTTTCTAGGACCATTTCCTATTGCAATTTGTGATTTTGGTTTCTTGGACACAATCCATGAGACACTCCATGTTCAACTTTATTATTAGCAATTAACAGTAACCTTTTTAACAGTTTGGTAATAGAACTAATAAAATCCAGGAATCAGAATAGCTGAGAGGAAGGATTTATTTTAAAGACTGAATTGGACTGCCTTAGTTTTACCTAGGTGAACCTAATAAACTGGCAACAGAATTAGTAATCTGAATGACCCTGCACAGTGTCAAGTGTATCCCTAAATAATTTTGACATAATCATCATGCAAAATAGAAGAAGAATAGAATTGACTGAAAAATGCAATTTAAAAAAAGAAGCTAAATACACAACTTGAATATATTTTCCTGATGAGAGTCCTTTTTAATGCGTGTATGAGAGAATGATTCCCAATAGTAATTTGCTCTTGAATTCTGCTCTTCTGCAGCATTCCATAGCGATGGAACAATTATCACTTCACTGCAGAAATATGAGTCTACTGCAACTTCTATTTAGATATGATTTCTATCATCTTTATACGGAAACACCTGATGATAAACTTTCCTCCAGCTAAAGAACTCTGCAGTACTTCTAATTCGCTTGGGTGGTCTTGCTATCTCGGGGTGTCCTTGCTACTGATGAGCACTGAGTGTAAACTCCCACCCGATGAGGGTAGTGGTGTGTGGATGGAGGTCATGACTGAGATGCAGCTTAATCTCAAAGCAAAAAGATATAGGCAACTCACCTTATTTGCAGTTGAATTATGGATATTGAATTCAGGTCTGGACATAACCCCTGCTTTCATCTGTTCAAGAAACGCCACCTATATCTATCAGTTGATAATCAATAGAGAAAACATTCACTTTTCCGTGCTGCATGATGCCATACATAAACTACTTCAATCTCTCATCAGTTACTTCAAGTTAAACCCTTTTCTACAGAAAGAAGCGTCTTAATATTTCATATGCTAATATTAGAACTAGATTGAAGATAATTATATGGTTGCATCTCCAGTGACCACTTCAATGAATGCAATACAAAACCCAGCTATTTTATTTTAATTTGCCACGACCGTCCTCGATGACAATACAAATCCCTTCCAGAGCAAGTAATTCTGCAAACAATTTCATCCACATCACTAGCAGAACCATCATCCACAGTCATTTTGTCTCCCTCATTACATGTTGACGATAAGAGTCAAAATAACTTAACCCAAGTGTTTTAAATTATACAATATAATGGCTTAAACTTGGTTTGAATTACTGGTTAGTCACAGCAATTTAGTATGACTAACCATACGAAGTTTACACGCAGATTTGAATCTTTAAAAACAAATCACCTGCTTGTAATCTGATGTATTTCTTTGCAAAATGATCATGAAGGTACAGTATCAAAAACAATCTACAACATTGGACTGTAGATAAAGAGAGGGTTGTCAAATCTCTCAGGACAGATCTTTCAAAGCTGTTTAAATCATGAATAAATATCTTTTAATAGCCCTAAAAGAGAATTAAAAACTTCCACTACGCTCAAATACTCTCTGATGGACCAAAAATATACTTGTTGTAAATGAAGCTGGCGTGTATGCAGATGCTCTCTGTCTGCCTGAGACGCGTGGGTCTATATATACTGCTCTTCACACCTCTTGTGATGATTTAATATCTTTGTAAGCTACTAAACAAATGCACTGGAAAAACACAGTGGCCTCTTTATGCCATCTTGACTTGTCCTGGTCTAATTTCTAAAGCTTTACTGAATTGTAGCCAAATAAAACAGGTGCATGGTTATATTTACACTGTAGCAACTTGATAAGTTAAAAACCTACTGATTTGGTGATTACTACAAGTCAGGAGATGCAAAGAAGCAAATTCGTATCAATTATAATGACATGACAGGCCAGTATTCGTTCTTGAGATACATCAGATTAATTACAGCATTAAAGAGGTGCAGTTGAAGAATATAAATATGTGTTACAGCCATCTGGACACTAATCTTAATACACAATCCTATGAACTACTAACGTTCATTGATGTGAAGTTATTTAGGTAACACAGCTCTTAAGAATTTCATAGTAGAGACATGACAATCCTCAAAACTGTCTTTAAATCATCTCACAAAGTTCAGCTTGCATTACTTGTATTTAACTCACAAGGACAGATCTTTCCCTGGCATCAGTGCTTTCAACTCTGGAAAATTAGAAACATTTGAACTGTTAACACTTCAGATTCAGAAGTATTCACCACCTACTCTTTTAACAGTCGGCGTGAAGGATTAACTGCTGTTCGCATTAAATGATGAGAACCAAATGCGAGACAGATGTGTTGTGGGCACAGTGTTAAGAACTATTGTCAGCTAACTGTAGGAAACGAACAATCTCATTATTTCATCTTTTAAACTGAACTGTCTGTTGAAAGGCAACATCGGTACCTCGTTACGAAAATCCCGATTTGGTTTCATGGATTAAAACAAAGACAAGTGCATATCGATAAGCCATAAGGAGGTGACAGTGCCTTTGTTGTGATCATTAACAACCTTAATGCTTCTAAAAGCCTCGTTTGGGTTGTTTGTACCATTTTGTGGATTTTATATTATGATTTAAGTACAAATACATTCAAATGCTAGCTTTAAAATGCAGAGCATAAACAGCCTGTCTCTCTGGACTTCCAACACAGGAGAGGTGATATCACAGTTTTCATATGGTGCACCCAATGTGAAAAGCAAAAGAAAAACCTGTGAACTATGGAGAATACCATACTATTTCTCAAACCTGTATGCCAATGTGTGTCTGATTCTGATTTTAAATCCTAGTCATGGGTCTATGAGCTCAGCATATTCTCCTTAAATTCAGTGTATTTCCCCCAGGTGCTCTGGTGTCCTCCAAAAGTGTGGAAAAAAAAAATGCAGGTAGGGTGACAGGTTGGGTGAGCTAAAATATATATTTTCAATAAAAATGTGTGTAAATATGACTTAGCCCAGTGATATTGATGTAATCCATCCAAGGTTCTTTTGCAGTCTTTGGGACAAAAGTTGGTCTGAAGTTAAATTAATATTCTTACCCATTCATCAATGTCAGCACCGAGCTGTCCTCCCCACAGGCCTGACACAGTGAGGATAGGTCATCTGTACAGGTAAAATACAGGCAAAAACAGTCTGCAGACATTTTAATTATGGATTTTGTTTACTTTGTGTAGCATAACTGAACCTTTTTTAACAAACAATGTAATGTCCATCTTCAACCTGGATCTCCCACTACTGGTGCACAATGAACTGGACAGAGTTCCCCAAACAGGATTTTGCTCTGCAAGCCATCACATCATGGATTTTGGGACAAATATAATTATAATGTAACCATGCCAGATTGACAGAGAGATAATCAGTTAGTTAATATGCTCACAAACACACTGTGTGATGTAGCGTCCTGCTGCTCCAGATTGTTGAAAATGCCCATTCCCACTCTTCCAAATTGCCACCAAACTCCTACAATCCATGTTACCACCTTTTCAGTTCAAGAGTAGTTCATCAGGTACTTCAAAAAAGACCAGTTCGTTATAACCTAATTGAACATTAATGTGCCCCATGTTACCTTCTTAAATATTCTCACATTTTACAAAAACGCACCAATGTATTTGCTCTGTGGTGGCTTCAAATGAGTCCAAGGACAAGACCCCTACATCTCCAATTTTAAAATATAAAACTAAACATTACAGCTAATACTCCAGCCTTACTGGATGGTCTCCTGAATATGTTAAGATTTACTTTTAATGAGTGTCCAGTGTCCTTGGTCACACACACTGCTCCAGCCGCTACATCGTACTTCAGTAGTCCAATTAAAAAATAAAGCACGGAAATTAACAAACACACACACACACTCGCCTAAAGGGGAATTTATATGATAGCGTAAGAGCTGAAATCATCAAGTGGGAGTACAAAAATGAGCGTGCCCACTTTCCTTCCCACTCTCGTTAAGTATGCATTCGCAATGTAGAAGCACAAGGATAAGTTGGTGATCCCAGTCCATATGTTTCTGATTAACATAAATATATCAATACAAGTCATATGTGAAATGTATCATTTGAGGTGTAATTGGTGTCAGTTTACACACAGGTTTTCTTCATCATCATAGGGCTCTGGGGACTGGGAAGACGTTGAAGGTACTGGGTATAATGAGATGCATGTCTGTGGAGTCTCTATGTTGTGGAATTATCTGTGATGGACCAGCCAGAGAGGAGAAGGATCCAACATTTTTTCTCAATTTGGCAGGTATCCTCTCTTCTGGCAGAATGTAATATGTGAGGTGATCAGTGTTTATTTTTGAATGTCTCCCCCCACCATCCCCTCTTTTCAGACACCAAGTCAGCACACTTGCCATCAAGAGATAGAATTTGGAGGGTTTCCAGCATGTCTTTCTTCCATCTTCACCACTTTTCCCTATTCTTGTCTGATGTTCATTTGTAGGACAAGGTCACCAACCTAGAAATTATCCTCTTGGCCTGTCTCTTCTTTTATTCTGCTGGCTTTTTAAAAATATTGTCCTTCACCTTTTTGAAGACAGATTGCGGCTCCTTCAGTCCTTCGCAAACCTCTTCTTTGAGCAATAGCTCTGCGACTTTGTCTTCCGTAACCTGCCAGAACACACAGATTAAAGTGAGGACATTGATGGAAAAATTGGAGGATGTTCTGAACATTTTTTTTTTTTGATATAGTTAGAGCATCTTACTTTGTACTCCTGAGAGATACCTCACCTCCCTTCTACACATCAGTAGATGCTACGATAACTCATCAGTTGTTTTTTTTAAAGTGGAAACCAAACATTGTTGATTCTAGGAATCTGTCCCACTTTTTTGTAGAATTCAATAACAGGCATGAGCAAGCGTGATACATTTTAGGTTCTATTATATGACCATGAAACTAATTTTGAGAAATACCATTACTAATTTCTATTTTTTCCTTATAAGAGTGATTTCATAACTCAAACTTTTGTATAGTTGACATTCAAATTTGTAGTTTGGCAAACAACACATTGGTTAGTATTGCCACTGATACACATTGAAGATTCATAATGCATCTTTATTGTACCTTATTCTTAAATGCATGCTTAAGAGCCCTGGTTTGTTAGTCTTTTAGATGCAGTGGATTTGTAAAAGAAGTCTTAATGCTGTTCTGATTTTTAGTGGGCCGTCCTTAGTCCATTAGGTGAAATGGTGAAAAGCCATTACACATGCAGTGTGTAGCGGTTGCCACCTTTTGTTAGTGTGAGATTACCCACCAGGTCCATCACAACAGGTTCAAGAGGCACTGTTACTTTAGAGAAAAAAAAAAGAAACAACACAAAAAGACATGAATATTACATTACTGTTGATGTTGTTGAAAAGCTAACAGAATATGTCATTGTGTTCTTTACCTCAATTGGATTACATGTTTTCTTCCTTTAGTATTGGCCCTAATGGATTGACCCTGAGGACACTTAACAATCCAATGGAACAAGTATCTTAAAAGTTAAAAAAAAAAAATCCTGCAAATGAATCCTCTTACAAAAAAAAAATAAGTCGGCCTTTTGAGCATACAGTATCCGAGTGTTATCAGCAAATGAATTCAAAACAGCTTTGGAAAACTAGTGTTAGAACCACAGTCCGGCTTTTTACATACAGTATACACCCTTTTATAATGAACACATTTGTATTCCAGCTCATTATTTTTAGGGTATCAACTCACTCATTTGTGAATGTCATTCTCCATACCAGCCCAGTAAATAGCTGGCTGAGAATTTGTGCTGTAAATTTTATCAGATGGCTTTCTTTTGTACTGCAGACCACTTTTTCAAGATCCCGGCCTTGTTTCTTTTTGTGTCTGCACATGTAGCTCAGGTCCACATTGTCTGAATGTCAGAATCAGATTTATTTACCTTGACAGATGATCACAGTTTTCAACAGTCCATATGATATACAGTACACCTTTAGCCTTTATCCTGAAGGTTTCAGCTCTTCTCTCCATGATGAAACTTCTCTTACTGGTTGACCCCATAGGATACTAGTAATCCAGCACCTCTTTTACAATGTTGGGATCCTTGACATCAGTGTGGACCACTCACCTGTCCTTGTCTACCTCTATCTCCTCTACTACTCTTACACCTGTCTACCTACCTATTGCACGATAACAAATAAATGCCATTGCAACCGCGGCCTTATACACACGGATCTCATCGATTAATCTGTCACACTGAGCTCCAGCTAGTCGATAATATGTAATATTTTACAACTTTAAGTTACAGGGGTTGCCAAATTGTCTCGGTTAGTTAACCCTAGTATTTTCTTTCTTTCTTAATAAAATAACTTTTCAGAGAGCACAAATGAATATGGCAACTCTGTATAGCGCTAGTTTACATTACAAGTACTTAAATTGGCAAGGTCATTTAACATTGGTAAAAAATTTTAATGCTGTCTCTTCCCATTTAAAATTGGGTGCTACCACTTCAATATCCTGTATAAATTAAAGTGAAGAAAAGGATTGAATGATTGAATTTGGTACAGCATCACCATAAGGTAGACACACCAACAGTCCAATGCAGCCCCATGTGTCAAAAATGGGATGGGTATGGCGAGCAAGAGGATGAGTGGTTGGCGTGCATGCTGGAGGTCCTTTGCTAGAGCTGGAAGTCCTTTGCTGCATGTCATATCCCTCTCTTTCCCATGAATTCCTGTCTCAAATTAAGGTGTCTATGCCTAAAAAAAAAAAAATTTAAAAAGAAAATAAGGATGGGTATGGTGTCAACATTTTTAAACGGGCACTGTGTAGGAATTTCTCCCACCTAACATTGAGGTGGTATATTGCAACAAACGGAGCAGTTGCTCTCTGTCACCACTGTATTAAAAGTATGAATTGCATCTACAGTAGCCAGCATACAAAACCATCATCTAGTGCAGACACGGTGATCTCCCTGTTATGTCTGCACTTTAACTTTTCAAACAATATTTCCCAGTTAAAATTGCAAACAGTCGCCTAAAAACAACATAAAATAAATACCTTGTTGATCCAGCCGTTGTTTTTTTAACAGAATAATACCAGTATATTAACTCAGACTGGGTTAGTTTCAATTAAACCTTATAGTAACTTTACATATTTGATACAGTGTGTGTCTGTATGCTTACCCAACTCCCAAAAATGCTTTTCATAGCACTGTGCACAAATATTACATCCCCCAGCTCACTCTCCTCAGACCATGTGTCAGTTCCAGAGTGAAACAAAGCAAAATCTTCTCATCCGTCCAGTGGAAAAACCACAATGTTGTTGAATTTTAATATTCTTCATATCTGTGATCATATGATGTCTCTCTGCCACAGTGCACCTGATTGTCTGTGCAAGATGCACCGGCACACCAGAGTATGACACTTTAAAAAAAAAAAAAATGTGAAGCAGCAAAACAGTAATACCACGTAAACTCACCCTGGTCTGGTAGGAAGCAGCTACTCTGTATCTTGTTTGAAGTCCTTCTCCTTCACTGTAGTTTTATTAGTTTACCAGGCACGCTGTTTTTTTCAATTGTATTTTTCATTTTTTTCTACGTGTTACCTTCTTTTTTTTTTTTCATTTTTTCTATGTGTTACCTCCGGGTCTTGGCACGCCCCTCTCATTAGTGTCTGGTTAATGCCGATTGTCAGAATACACACACACATACACACACAGAGAGAGAGAACTGGGAGCCCCAACCCAGGGCTGTAACAGATACATTAGAATTTTGACTCCAATGAGTTTGCTGTGTAGGGTTGCCTTACTTTAAAGGCCCATTATTGACCAGTAAGGCTTGTCTCTATCACCTACTCCAAAACACAAAAGGAATTTGCAAAAGATAAAGAACTTGTGATTTCAAGTTCCGATCCAGTCACTGAACAGCAGACAACACCGTTAGAGCAACACCTGATGAGAACACTTGACTTATTACCGAGTCGCGAGCGTTTTACTAAATATTCTAATGAGAGCCGAAATAATGTACACAGTCTGTCCCAGTACCAGCCGTCATTTCTTAATGACTGAGAGATCTGGAGCAGATAGTGTTTCCTCACATTTGCTTGTGCTTTAAACCCTGGTTTTCTGTTCAAAGCTGGCTTTAATTCTGCTCTCTCTCTCTCTTTCTTTCTTTCTTTCTTTCTTTCTTTCTTTCTTTCTTTCTTTCTTTCTTTCTTTCTCTCTTTCTTTCTTTCTTTCTCTCTCTCTGTCTCTCTCTCTCTCTCTCTCTGTCTCTCTCTCTCTAAGATAAAGAAGCTCCCATATATCACATCAGAATTTTACAAGGATGAATGCAGGGAAGAGGAAAAATATATTACAGTTTTGCTCTTAAATAGGATCACTGCAGTTGGTTATGTACCCCTCTGAGCCTGTTTTTATACTTTCCTATTCTCTCTCTTCTCTTTGTTGGATATTACTTTTATGTGCATTGTTTATAATTCATTAGCATCCTGTACTTAAGTACCCCTGGCTGCCACACAACAAATTCCCCTTTTGGAATTATTAAGGTATTCTATCCTCTTCAGTCCCTTAATGTCCAACACAGTAACTATGCAGTGCAGAATCGATGCAGATAAACACATTTTTTTTGGCAATGCTTCGGTGCTCCTGTTGAGTTTTATTGAACAGTGCAACAGTTCGACATGTATATGAGATGTTTTCTCTGATTTTTACAGACTATTCCAAGCTCTCCATGCAATTTTTACCGCTGGTTGCATGCATATACCGGAGAGGAGAAAGCGTATAAGACATTTGAAAAATCCCACACAACAGAATTCTTCTTGATTACACGTCTTACTGGATCAAAGTTTTAGTGTGTGTATATAAAGTCCTATCTGCGTTCTCTGTGTGTTGGCACATTGAGACTAAGAAGTGCACTCGAGACAGAAGGATATAGAGATATTGAGATATTTCACACCTTGAACCTTCTTTTGAAACTAACCTCAAAGCATCAATGTGGAAGGGGGAGGGCAGGAGTTAACTTAAGTTCAGTAAATATCTAGGCTCTACAATGTGGATTTAAGAATTATAATATGTCACAGAAAAAAAGGAAAAACAAGGCTCTGGCATTAAAGAAAAGTCATGCACCGTGTGTCTGTTTAAATCAGTGTAGCCATTCAACGTCTTGGCACACACATGATCTCATACCGCACCTCCTCTGGGAATTCATCAGTAGCATGATCTTGATGGAATAATACAACTCCTGACACACTTCACATATTATTATTGATCTGTGATGTTTGGTGCATCCTCGGATTTACTTTGTGGTTGTAGCCACTTTTCCCCTCAGCCCTGTCTCATCGTGTACCATCTGTACCACTCCTCGGGCAGTGCAAAAAAAGAAAAAGGGTACACAAGATTTAAATGTGTAGCACCACTGTGAGGGGGTGTTTTGTCTCCTTTTCTTTTAAGAATCTATATGGATGAGGGCGAATGCGTGATGTCGGTCGTAGCTCCAAATATGCACTGATTTAATACTAATTAAACTAACAAATTAGCTGAGGACCTAAATTAGAACCTTGTTTAAACTTTTTCTAAATATACCTCTACCAAATGATTAAGGATGCCCCGATCACACTTTTTTGCTCCCGAGTCCGAATCTGAGTCCTTTGATTTGAGTATCTGCTGATACCGAGTTCTGGTCCGATACTTTGGCGATGCAATTAAAAAAAAAAGAAAAAAGAAAGAAAGCACATATCCATTTCCCGATTAAGGATGGACATTAGAATAATCCATTGATTGATCATCATGAAAATTAATGATCAGTAATTGATTTAATCATTTAATTAAAAAAAATTAAGTTAAGATGCGATCAAAAGATAGTGTGTTTTTCCTCAATGAAATCTAAAATTCACTAATCTATAGTCCAACAACACCCTTTTTGACACTGCAGTTGAAAGTGGATGTAATTTTCAGTCGCAGGGTTAGGGTTAGAAGGTAAATATGAGAAAGCAAATAACAAAGACATTTTTATACAGTAAGTTCTGGCCACTTCATGAAGAATATATCTGAAATCAAGGTATAAAGAGAACAATTTTTCCTTTACACATCTAAGATTCAACAGGTTATTTGGCTAAATGGGCTAAAATTTCTCTCAAGGATAACGGTGATGGGGGTGGTGTGGGGAGGAGTAATAGAGGAAAGAAGTGGGAATGGGAATCAAAAGGGAAAATTAAGGAGATGTGGAGGGGTCAGCCACGCTATAACCTGTCTGTCCAAGTTGCCTAGGCTAAAATAACCAGATGGCTTCTACTATGGATATGGGGATCATAACAAATGGACACAAATTAATGTGATCTGGCTCTGTTGATAGCAATGCAAGGAAATGAGTTATAGAATATACAGAAGAATTCATGACAAGGAGTATGCTTGATTCAAAGACGGGGATCCTCAAAACATGCTGCCAATAAATAAAGGGGGACAACCTATCAGAACCATACACCCATGTCAATTCATACTTGCAGGCAGCATGTAGAGTGGTGAGGGATTTGATCCAATGACGGGTAAGATCCTCTGTCATGCTTTGTACGAAGATGAACCGACAACCTAAGACAGGATGGTTCACCCACTCTTAGCCAATCAGCTGGAAGTCATAGATAAGAAGGGCCTGGCAATAATCATAATAAAAATATAGTAAAGAATATTTACATTTAATTAAAAAAAAAAAGGCTCGACAGGCAAATAAAGACAGACGGGCTATTGGTTAAATAACCAAATGACTCCGCATCAAATGATCACCCATCCCCTCCCATCCACCTTAAATAGGCTAATCTCTCCCTAATGCTCTCCTCTCTATACCACCCCAGATGCAACTTGAGACAATTAAAAAGTAAGGGACAGTCATCTAAAAAGACGATGATAATATTTGCATAATTTCAGGTTAATATTTCATTTCCTTTATTTTAAAATTAAAAAAAATTATATTTCCTTTAATTCATTTATTTTTTTATACATTACAAGGTGCGCGTCAGTGAATCTGGGATAAGTGGCAGGCCAGTGTGAGAAGGATAGGGAATAGCCACTGTTAGTGCAGGGGGAGGGACACAGAGACGGCTCCTCACAGCTGTGTCTGACTGTCACACACAGACAGCGCGCAGCTGCACACGTTGATACAGTTAATGTGTCAGGTCGGGCTCAGGCACAGCGTGCACGGGCTCGGGCCAGGTCAGGCTTTATTTCTTTGGGCCCGATCTAAGCTCTAAAACAGAGCTGTCAGATGTGGAGTACTATGCAGCGACAACGGACTTGTGGTCCAGTTGGACAGCATGTTAGCCTGACTGTCCACTTCATTGACCGTGAGATTTGCTAAAATATTCAAGTTTCTCTTCATCTTTGTTTAAGCTTAAACACACATTTGACTATGCGCTATTGCATTGATTTTAAAGGAATTAATCTTTTCCCCATAGAATTTTATGCTTGTTGTGGAGTCAGGGGCACATCAACAGGACAGGCAAACAAAACAAACATTTATGGCCTCCAAAGGAATCCGGCCGATAATGATATGTTTTGCAATGACAATAATCCCTTCAGAGTTGTAAGAAGCACTTCTATAAGTGAATATTAGAGTGAATTATTGTTGTTTCTCTTTTTTTTCTTTTTTTTTTAAATGTTTACATCATGTGGGTGTGTTTTTTGTTTTGTATTATCTTTGGGGGACCCTCCGTAGATTTCTTTGCCTGGGCCCGCCAAGATTCGAGGATTGCCACTGTGTGGAGTTCTGCCAAAGTTTCTAAAATCCTCCAAAACAAAACATGATAATGACAATAACAATGAATAAATGCAACTTTTAAAAATCTTCTCGATATAAAGAGAAACTCCAATTCCCTCAACAGCATTTTATAACTTAGTATTCTATATGAACTTCAATTACTCCCTTGTTTATTCATTAATTAGGCTAAATATTATGCTAATCTATGTCTTATTTAATTTGCTTTTAAAACTAAGAGGTGTTTTAAATGACTTCAGGGTATGTTGAATCCCATATTAGAAACAATAATGAGGTTGTTGCATGTTTGAGCACTGATTGCGAGCCTTCCAGATTGTTTAAAATACTCTTTAAAGTCTCACAGAATAACTTGAAGCAAATAGTGGTTTAGAAATGAAAATGTATCTCCTAGTTTGATGTCAGTATTGTGTTACGAGCTATTCAAACCACCGCTTAAACTGAGCGTTTTCTGTGTAATTATGATTATATACTGTATTTTTGAAGGTTGCTATGACCCAGTTGCTTTCAAATAACATGTGGGACATATATAGTTTGCGTAAAATCACCAGAATAACACACAGCTGAGCAATTTATCAGAAAACTGTCTATTCAGATAAAAACCTCTGGATAAAAACCTCTCAACATTCTCCCACACATGTGGCGCATATTTGTTCTCATTGTATTTCCAGTAGTTGTTATTGTCATCCTATTGTTTGGGCTGGTTTTGTTCTTCATGTTGAAACACATTTTCTCAAACAACTCCCTTAACACTCCAGCCTTGACTAAAACCTAAGCGCTCATATCGGTTTCATTCTAATTTGTTTAAATTATAATTTGTAGCGAAAATCATCATATTGCAATTTTATGCCTGGCGTGTTTCAAGATAATAATATCGTTACAAATAACATAACCACTCCTCATTTAAATGATAATTTTGTGTCATTGTGTATTTTTCCTGGGACAGCAATGTGGGTCATTTGAAATTAGGCATTTAAATGACAAAGGATGCTCATGCTGGTACAACGCAACGGCTCTATTCAGTTTTGTCTAATTTAAGTCAAAAGTCTTTCATCAGCTTTCGATTTGATGAATGAGAGAGCAGCTCGGGCTGTGTGCTCCTACTGTATGCCGATGCGCCAATAGTGTGACAAATGGCTCTGGGCCCGGTGACTACAAAGCACAGTAAACAGAGCCGGAGCTGCTACTGCTTCACACAGCCGAGCTTTCCACAGGGCTTCCTCACACATCATTAATCTCCTTCATGGCTTGATGAAACTGTAGAAAACGCACAATAAGGATGGCGTAATAGTTCATACAGTACTGTACGTTGGAAGACAGTTGCTTTTTTGCCTCATCTCTGATGTATGGCCCTCATGCTTGGCAGTTTCCTGCCTTAGATCAATATGGATGGTTTTATATTATGTAATGCGGGCTTCAAGCAAACACACAGTTTTATACACAGTAATTATTTAAGATGTTTATCCAGAACTGCAGTAATTATATTTCATACACATTGATGATGCTAATGTCATGACTGCCTTCACCGTTATTTCACTCACAGGCTGAAATACCTAATAACTATTGGATGAATTAGTATGAAATTTTGAACGGACATTTAAG
This sequence comes from Rastrelliger brachysoma, assembly GCA_024605115.1. Lineage (NCBI taxonomy): Eukaryota > Metazoa > Chordata > Actinopteri > Scombriformes > Scombridae > Rastrelliger > Rastrelliger brachysoma. The sequence goes on along the minus strand of JANJYP010087761.1, from coordinate 576 downwards.
GTCTCAAGTATGAATCCTAAGCACTTCGGCGCTTTGAATCCTCTGTCTTTTTATCTACTACACACCTGCAACGCTACCTGTGTCCCTCGGCTGTACTTTGTTTTCAGCACTAATTAGCAAATCCAAGAATCCTAACAAGCTAAACTAAGATGGTAAAGATACAGTCAAGCAAAAGTTGAGCCAGATTCAACTCTTCAACTCTAATTCTTAGGTTTTCAGTTTTTTGTTTGTTTCTGTCTTGCTTTAGAGCCCTCAGTTGGAATGCTAGCCACTAGCTGCTAACATGGCCGTAATTTCTTAGTTTGTTTTCAAATTGTAATACACTTCTTGCTGCCAGGATTGTGACTCTAATTGCAGTAAATGTTCCCCAAGTAGATTAAAATTCCCTTAAAAATCAATTTAGTCAGGTAAGAATTTTAAGTACAGTTTTTAAATCACTAAGCTACAGGTTTCAAAAGATCTACACCACAGAAGTTTAAACATAAGAAATCATGTAATATAAAGCAAACAATTGAATGAGAGGAAGCGTTGTGTTCTTTCCACTGCAGCCACTCTCTGAATGAAATTCTTGCCAGG
>JANJYP010087756.1:0-10842 GCA_024605115.1 Rastrelliger brachysoma | reverse complement strand
ATATATATATATATATATATATATACAGTATATATATATATCACATTAAACCCATTTTGGTCTGAACTCTAAGTCAGGTTTCTGTATAAGCACTGCTTATAGTACACATACTTTCATTACATCCACTGAAACTTATGAATGCTTCGCCATTTTTTGAAAGACATCCCTTTAAAGATCTGAGAGGGTTCAGGTTGAGCTGTAACTTAGCACTACTGCCAACCGTAAGTATTTTTAGAAATCAGTAGGTCTATCTCTAGTAGACTCTAAACTCTAATCTAGTCCAGGATGGTGTAGTGCAACTGTTTACAGTCTTAGAAACTTCACAGACTACACAAAACATCAGATGGAGTGCACCGACTTCATGTTTGCACATCTAATTTCTGTGAAGATGCCTTTGTCATGCCCTCAGTGCACCCATCTTGCCTTTTCTTGCTCGCTTTCCATATTTCCTCACGGTAAGCCAGCTTCCTTCACTTCTCTTGGTTATATGTTGTATTCTTGTTGCCTGAGACATGCCTTCTGAATGTGTGAGCCTTATTGAGTTATTTAATCCTGTCTAATCCCTGAAGAGGCTTGAACGTTTAAGTGACAGAACTGTGATTTAATGTTGTTTTCTTTCTTCAATTTTTTTGCTCTAAATAAGGATGAAATTTACCACATCGTGTTTGCCTGATCCTCAGTTGGAAAGTGTCCTTAAAGACTGTAAGTGATACTATATTAAAGTTTAATCCATCAGTGAATTACTATGTCAGGTGGCCCAGAATTTGTTGCAGTTTTCTGATATACAGTTCTGTAGTCTAGTCACTTTTCTACCCTGAAATATATGAAACTGCAATAAAACAACAATATATTTGCTGCTAATATTGAGGTGAAATTTTATTTAATAAGGGCTTATTAATGGAACTCAAGCACAGCATTTTCATGTTTATAAATAATTGAATAAATTATCCACTGAAATACAACTGCGCAGCATACTTTCTATCAAAGGAAGAGATTAAATATTACACTTCATTTGTAGTAATTAAAAATCACATTATTTTACTTTGCTTGTAGTCAGTATTTCCCACCCTAACTTGTTTCCTGTTCACTAACCCCTCTTCATTTCAGGACTGCTATTCCGACATCTGACCAGTGCTCGTGCCTTCAGTGTGTGCATGCCCCAGTCACCACCTGATCATCATCTGCCAGCACACCTGTCTCTCATTACTTTAATTAGTCAAGTACGTCAGTCTAGTGCTGGTATACCTGCCGACCTCTGCTGGATCAGTCTAGTCTTTGTGCCTTTTCACTGCCAGTTTATCAACCTACATGCTTAGTTTGCTGACTTCAGCCTGTATTTTTGACCTCTGCCTTGCCCATTTATGACTGTATGCCTAATGTTTTGCCTTAAAATAAATCATTGTAACCTGCTTCATCACAACACTTCTTCCCTTAATCCAGCTGTCAACTTTTGGGTTTATCTCCGATTTGTGACAAAAGAAGTAATTAGCCACCTTATTATGAGTATGATAAGGAAATTATATAATAAGAAAAACAATGTTAACATCTTGCTTAGTTTACATGTATGTTTGTACTTTTCAAACAGTAGCCTAGGCTTTCATTTCTGTGAAAGAGAATTTTAGGATGAAGACTGACCAAAGTGTTTAGCAAATGTAACAGCATCTCGGATAATACTGGCTTAATTTGCTGGTGTATAAACTTCCCCAAGGAAGAACTGCTAATATTACCCTCCAGGAACAGTTTTCAAGCAGTGCATACACAGTGCATATGGTATTCACTCAATGTAACCTATAAGCCTGCAAACAAATTAACTAGTTAATTATGTGTTTCTTGGCCTTGGAAGTAGAGATTGTTTACTATAGGAAATGAGCTAGATCAACATTATTGTGCTTATAGCTTTTGTTAGCAGATAATCACAATTTAATCCATTTAATGTCAAAAAAGACACCACCCTCCAAAATCTTTAAATAACAACAAAAGTGGAAGAGAGACATAGTTAAATCAGATAGGACAAAAACAAAACCACTCTTGGCAGTTTATAATAAATATGATATTTTCCTTTTTCATATTCTTGAACTAATTCTTTCCTTGAGGTGACTTTGATTGTAAAATTCTGTCATTTTGATGACATATAAGTATTAGCTTGTAAATTAGTTGACCGACACTTTATACTGAACTGCATTTTAAACTTTAAATAGAGTAACATCTATTGAGTTTTTGCTCCCTGCATGAAGCAATCACTTTTCAGACCTGTAATTTATTTTTTAACCTTGTTCGCTAGAGCACATATTCATTTCATCTTCAGATACTTTAACGGGGACCCAATTAATTGAATACCATAGTTTAGGAGAAATCAGTCACCAGGGTGGTTACCTCTAATTAATCAGGTCGACAGCATGTAATTTATCCAACCAACCATCAGTAATATGTCTGCTCCTGGTTTTCCTGTGGAATTAAAAGATATTTTTTCTATCCTGAAACTACATTTCAGTAATTAACTTCCTGTCCCGTTGATACATTTTATTTTCTGTAATACATAACATGCACACACACACACACACANACACACACACACACACACACACACACACACACACACACACACACACACACACCTCACTTAGCCCTGCCTTTGCAGGAATAATGCTCACTGAGTTGCCCACAAAGATCATATACCGGTACATAGATTTTATCCATACAATAAAGTATGAGTGATATCCTTCTTTGTGATTAATCAATTTTATGTGTAGAGAAATCGTTTAGTGGTTTCTATGTTTCTTATGTTTGTGTGACTTTCCTCTGACTGCTCTGCATCAACTCGACAATTAAAAACCTGCAATGGCTGCCAAAAGCATTTCTCTCAATTCAATTTGGAAATCTTGTGCTGCTGGGTCTGTATAAGAGCTGTTTCTAGTTAGACAGCTTCTCCACGTTGCCATAATCTCTACACATGAATTAACTCCATATTTGACACAATTATAATAGGTTTTACTAACGCATAACAGAAGAAGATGAAAAATAAAACTTTAGCCATGCATTATGACAATTTCATCTATTTTTAAGTAGCCAATTTGTTTTTACTCCTTTTATCTGTGATTTGTCACCATGCCATTTAGAGAAATGAAAACAACACAAACCACACATACAGGAGCTGTGACTCTAAGTGTGAATGTGTTTGTCTGTTAGTGTGAGCCTCATGATATACTGCCAGCCACCACTTTTTCCCCAATGTATGCATTACCATAATAACTAGGCGTTGAAAAGGAAAGAAAAGATGGATTGATGGAGGGATGGAAACTAGTAGTAACTCAACACTAGATCTTGTATGGCAGAAAAGCACTAGTGCATTGACCTCTATGAGTTAAACATCTGATTCACTCAATATCACACATGGGGCCACTGCTTTGTGGAGTCATGATCAATTGTTTTCCTTAAGAGACAGAACGAGCATAGCTTGGGCACTACCTTGAGTGAGGCACATCTCTGTTCCTCGATGCACTCACAGTTCAGTTTCAGCTTCTAAATTGTTAGTGACTTTTCAGTGGACAACCAATGAGGTGATAGCTATCTGTGATATGAGCTTAGAGCAAAAACAAAAGATATTCAACAGTCAAACCTTACCATTTATCATTTGACACACACATTTTTACGCTGATGGCAAAGGCCCCCATGCAAGGTTCTTGCTCATCAGGAGAATCTTATCATTCACACACAGATGCCCTCTAGGAGTTACTAATTGATTGAAGGAACCAGGAATCGAACCACCAATTTTTGATTAGTGGATGACCCATTCTACCTTCTGAGTCAAAAAAGGCACTGTAGAGCAATATATAATTGGCATGGCTTAAGGCCTAGTTAATGTTAGCAACTGAACCAAACATAATTTATAGTACATTACTCATTACCCAGTGTGTTTCTCTTCACATGCACTGTTTAATGAATAATGTGTTTTCATCATTTATTCTTGATATTTTCTTTGCTACTACTGTGACCTTTCATGTTGCTTCCAATTCTACTCCCATTTGCCCTGCAGTTACCCATTTTCCCGCCAGTTTTATCACCTGTCTTCCCCATCCAATTAGACTAGAGACATGTTCTCCATTTTGCATCATTAAACATCTTCACAATTATGTAAGATTGTGGTTGTCTGTGTTTTAGATCTGCAGTTTTTTTCCCTGAGTTTGTAAATGTTTCAGACATCATCATTCATTTGTGGTCAGTTTTGATAGCACTTTACTGCACACATTTTATACTAAGTCACACACTTATAATGACGGGTATTAATTATACAGCACTACTTATCAAATATAGAGTGTTTTTAGACACAGATGAGAATTACTGATGTATTTCAAGTGTGTGCTGACAGCAGCCAAACTTGCTAGGTTGGTGATTGGCTCATTGGATCAAGGTATCTGCAAGCGATTGGTTACCCAGAGGACATCAGGCTATATAGGGAGCCAGACAGACCTGCTAATGCCATGGCAGGACTCTCATTCCTCATCTCCCAGCCCAGCCGCACTGACCTCATTTGTTGCAGAAGTGTAATTATAAGATGCTAGATGTGTCATAGTGACGGTACCTTTTGGGGAATAGTACTGGTGGGTTGGTATTTTCATTATCCCTGTTCTGTCCTGTTTTCTTAGTAAGGGGGGCAAATAATAGTGCCATTTAATTATTTAATTTATTGCATTATTTACTGAAGACGATACCTTTTGCTTGTTGCTTCGTAAGTACTAAGATGATACAGAATATACTGTATATACGATACTATTAGATAGTATGGAATAAGGTTATTTGTCTAACCTTTAAGCTATTTACGGGTTAAAAAAATGTGAAAGATGGGTGCAGCATAACATTACGCCTTGTACTTTAAATAAAAGGGGGGCGTTTTTTTTTATGTAGTCTAGCTCATCTGAATTTGGCCCTGTAACACTATGGCCCTGTTGTACCATGTAAATAATTGGTCATTATTAAAAGAGAGAGCACTTTAATATTGAAATCAAACTGGATTTCCTCATCATGATTAATTTAATTCCCTCTCCAGTATGTCATATCTAATTCATATGAGAAGTCAAGCTCCTCTCACTGAGCTCTACGCCATAACAGCCAGGGGGTATGATGGTAGCACCTTTCCATAGTGCATGAAGCTACATAAGCCATTTGTGGTATTGATGTTGGACATATGGGAATATATGTTTATATGTCACTATTTATAATTGTTCGGAATCCCAGTATTAAAATATCTTTTATACCTAAAGAACATTGGGCTCCTTGTTGTGTATTCAATAGAAGAAGAAAGAAATTTGGCTCATTATGTGCGCCAAACACAGTAAGATTTCTGATTGTTGATTTAGCAGTGGATACAGAACTGTCCATCAACAAAATGTAACCTGGCTTCACTTTCATCGTTCAAATGCATGCAAATAAAGCTGAACGATGTCTGGTGCCTGTACAAGTGCAATATTAACAGTTTTTACAGCATGGATAGTTTTGTCAGAGAAGATACACCACTCTGTATCATTTTGATAACTGAAAAAATCATGAGTGGATTGTTGAGCGTTCTTTTTACTGATCAAAACCATCAGAGTGGCAATTTATTTCCATATATATGTTCTAGGTGAACATATATAAGACACGCATATATGCATTTTAGACAGGCAGCTACATGCAGTTGGTAGCCCAATCATTTTTGAGTGTAAATTACATGTCCAGTAACACCCAGTTATACACTTAAATAGATCATACAATTGTTTGTTTCATGCTGCATCACCTTAAATCTCTGAGTTGGGTACAAAAATTACAATTCATATCACAATATCAGTCAGAAAAACCACAGTTTGATATTTTTCTCAAATTGTTTAACCCTGCTTTATTCTGGTATCAGCAGGCATATAACATCCATAGACTGCACTTATAAAACATTGATGTCAGGCTTTTAACAAGAACTAAGAGAACCAACCACATCACAAAAATCCTTACAACTCTTCACAGCTTATATGTAAGTTTTAGAGTTGATTTTAAGATTTCACTACTTGTTTTTAAAACCCTGAAAGGTCAGGTTCCTGCCTATATCTGTGCTCTGCTGACTTCTTTCTAGGCTGACTGTTGCATGATATCCTCCAACAGGGCCCTGCTAATAGTTCCAAAAATCTCAACAAGTCACTAAATGGGACCAGGCCTTTTAAACAGGCCTTCTTACTGTAGACACATAGGAACAGTTTACTGCTAACAATCTTTAAAATTATTTTGAATAAATATCTCTCCTATATTAAGTTTGTTTATGTCTGTGTTGTGCATGTGTGAGCCTGTGGGTGTGTATAATTACTCAGACATGCAAGGTGACTCACCAAGGAGCTGGGAGAGTTATAAAGAGAGAAGGCGAAAGTCAGTAAAGGAAGAGTCAGCTGCATGGAGACAGGGTCGTGAAAGATTCAAGGGAAGGGAATATAAATGATGACCTAGAAACAGTTGCATTTTGAAATGCAACTTTTAAGCCGATTATGTTGTATGTACTGTATAAAGGCTATGAAAGGCTATGTATGTAGAATATATTAAGCTGATTTTTAAAATAAATGCAGCTAATTACTAATCACTGCACTGACTCATTAGTTAATATTTTGAAAAGTTCAATATAATGAAACTCCATGAAACTTTTAAAATGTATCTGAGTAGGTAAAATAAGCTGTTTGGAGCATTTGGGTAGTTGAGTGGTTACAGCACATGCCACATACTGTAATTGCAGTGTCCTTGGTTCTAAGGGACCTTTGCTGCAAATCATTCCCCTTTGTTTCCTATTGTCCCTATGCCACTACTGCACAAATAAAGGCAAAAATGCCCTTATCATCAATCAATCAAATTCTGTAATTATTCAAACACACACTGATGCCACAACCTTTGGAAGCAATTTGAGGATCAGCATCTTGCCTGAAAATACTTACCACAGAAATTGGAGGAGCTCTAGATCGGACCACTGATCGATTAGGGGATGACCCATTCTCACTCTAAACCACAGCCACCTCATTAACTTACATCATCTGATATTCTTAAGCAGCCTTCCCTCCAAGTACTAACCAATTTAGAATTTTGGTTCTGGCTGTACTGAAGAAATTGCACTTGATGACCTAAGAATGATTCTTAATCCAATATTTTAAAATGCATGGGGCTGGTAACACTTGGTTAAAGTTAGGGTAAGATGGATTGTTCAATACAAAAAACCCCACTTAATTCCTTTGACAAAAACATGTCTGTGAATGTAACATACTGTAGGCAGCAATTATGTTTAGCAATACAACATAATTGGGCAAACAATTCAGCACTATGCAAAACATAATCTCTAGGAGACAGAGTTGAGAGGAAACTGTGGGTTTTGTGGCTACTTACAGGATAGTATTACATTTTGGTCATTACAGCTTCTCAACAGTGTTTTATTGCATCACTATACCTGTTTTTAAAATCTACATATTCAGCATTACAACACCAACTTATTAGAATAAATTTAAATCCAGGTCCCTTTGATGGAAAAGTACCTTGTACATACAGTCCACAAATAACTTTTAGAATACTCTTTTTGCGAGAGGGTCTACATCACCATTACTAATATTCGATGGAGACAGAACATTTAACTATTTTCTTTTGTTCTTGAAAGCAGGATAAATATTGTCGAACTAATACTGAATGAGTGGATATTGTTGGCTTCATATCTTTTCTGTCCACAGCCGAGAAAGCAAGTATAGCTATTGTGCCCATATTAGCTATATGAAGTATACTGTGAACCAACTTCAGCAATGATTCAAGTGTCTCGAAATGTTCAAACTAAACAATATGTTAAACTAACATGACCATTAAACTCAAGTGAATCAAAGCTTTTATCAACTGAGTCTGGATAGATGATGCAACATTTTGTAACTTTACTTCTGGGGTTGAAGAGAGAGGAAAAAATCATCCTGAAGGCTACACAAGTCTTAAAGAATTGCCAAACCATGGAATAAATTCATCCACAACTAAGAAGATGCCGTTCCACAGAAAATACGGTTATGCTTTTTCCGTGAAAGCATTCATTGAGGTATAATGGTGTCTGCAACATGTCAATAGGGCTTCATACTGTACCCATCAGCCAACCATGGATGAGGCTTAGTGCAACTAAAGGAAAGGCAACAAACACTGGCTCATTTTGCCTCCTCACCCAATGTCTTCCTCCATTTCCCCTGTATAGTGTCTTCTTCATCGCTTCCCTTTCTATCACAATATTTGGCAAACACATGCATGCATAGGCACAGTTTCCCCGTCACAGTCACTCACTTGCTATTCTTTGCTATTTATCTCTTCCTCTGTGTGTCTGATTTGTACTCTTGTGAGCCATGCAACACACCATTGTTTTACAATTCTCTGCCCCAGTGCCACAGCTATCTAGGACAGCATCATAAGGAGCAGACATTGCAAATATACAGTGGCATAGACACAAACAGACTGACAAAAGAGAGACAGGAGAAAAAATGTATAAAGAGAGATGATAGCCTGAGGATTTTCTGATGTTGTTTCAAGAAGATATGGGACAAACACTAGTCTAATGATGTTATCCAAGATAATCTTCATCACATCCATCTGCTTTCTGTCAGAGAAATTGATTAAGCATTTTTCTCCACCCAGCCTCAGTACAGCTTCCCTTTCTAGGTTAGACCTTTTTCTTAAAGTAAATTTGACTCTGGCACTATCCTAAAATTCAGGATTTGGTATTTATATCTCCTGCTTACCCAACTTGGGAATAGCCCATGTGGTCTCTTGATGGTTCCTCTAAATTATTCAAAGCATTTATTCATAAATAAACACTGGCCCTGTACCCAGCTGTCTGGTTTTCTCTCATGTAACTCTGTAATCTCCAGCAACCAATCAATCCAACTATAAACAACCAGAAGGTCTAGAACTTCTCTTTTTGTGTCCTGTCATTTTCTCCTTGTCTAATACTTGTCTTGCACACTTTTTACTCTCCCAGATTTCTCATTCACTGTCAGGTACCACACCTTCTGCAGATTTATAAATAACGGTATACATACAGAGACTCATTCATGTGAAAGGGACATATGTTTCAAGGTCAAGTCACAGATCAATCACTGGTAGTCGCTGTTCAATCCAAGATTCTGGTTTGTCACAGTTCAAAACAAATGCATTAATAAATACAATGAAGGCAATAATACTCTCTATTATGTCCCATTGTATGAAACTTGCTTGCAGTTCCACCACAGTTCCACCGGGGGTGATCACAGGTGAGTGCAAAATGAATGGGGCTTTATGAAGCTAGAAGGTTAGATTTGTCTCTTTCAACTGATTGTTGTAGTAGTTTCTGCAAGTTCAATATGGATTATAGGTTAGAAGTAAAATTAGTCAGTACTTGTGTCTTTTAGATTTCTTACAAGTTGGGCTGTTGTTGGCCATAAATGACTGCTAATGAATGCTGATTGGTCAGTGACGGACTTGCGACCAAACCAGAGATCCCGCTTAGTGGCATAAACCAGAGAAGCAGAAAGAAGGACTTAAGAAGGACTTTCTTTCATGTATTAACCAAGAAAGCCTTACGTCTAACAACAGCTAATATTATGATTGCTGATGTCATGAGAAGAAAGGAAACTTACTGCAGAAGTTGCCATAAAGCAGCACCTCTGGCAGTATGAAATCTGTGATGTCATCACGTTTTGAACGTTTTTTTTAAAAAATCCAATATTCCCATATAGTGTATTCTCTTAGCATCCCCTTTTGAAAACAGCATTCAATTACGACAAAAAATTATTTCCAGAGAAAAGTGGATATTCAGGGGTGTATACCCATAGACTCCCATTCACTCGTTCACACAAGTTCCAAGATCCGTAAGTTACACGAGAGTGGCACTTCTCTCCGTATTAGACATTCTCTGATAATACAACATGTAAAATAGAAACAATGTTGTTCAACAGAGTGCACTGACAAGTTTATTTGTCAACTGCACAATATTCAGGCTAGAACAAATAAAATAATCCATATCAAAATAGTTTGTTTGTGATATGTGGAAAAACTATTGGCCCTTATATCATCATAGAATTAAATCGCTATTGGATTATAAATGCTATACTTATTGGTTATATGCACTTTCATTTATCTTGTGCAATTATTTAGTACAGCGGTCAAACTGAAATTATCTTTGAGGTGTTTTATTATGTAATCATATAGTTCTTATAGTGGTCATCTTTTCAAATTGAAGGGTTAAACCACAGTGACAAAGCCATACAAATCAGATAACATATAGGCTACTGATTAAGGCCTGTAACATAAGTTTATCCTGTGACAGCATGCCTGTTTGAGAGGGGAGAAAAACATGACTGTTGATGTATTGGATATTTAGGGCCTTAGATTGCCTTGCTGTTGTCTATTTTCTTTTAGTTTAAAATTGCAGATGCATGCAGATACATTACTTCCCTTGTTTGTTCAATCCATCGTTTCTTACACTTCAAATCACTTCCACTTTAACTACTCTCCTTCTCTCTCTCCACAAACTTCAGCAGAGTGCCATCGTTGTCCTCTTGACCACTTTCCATCACTATAATTTAAGTGTTTTAAATCTATGATGGTTTTAGACACACAGGGAAAATAAACAATCCATTAAAAGCTGAGGGGGGGAAATTGAAGGAGAAAGGCAAAGAAGTGATGCCAGAGCAGGAGAACATCAGCTTGACATTGATACAAAAATTGATGTGGCATGTACATGCATGATCAAACACCCTCATTTACAAAAAGATGGGACGGGACAGGACCCTCCATTATGCTAACGAACAAACACTGTCGGACAAGGGCCGGGCTTGGAGACACACACACACA
>JANJYP010087746.1:0-12691 GCA_024605115.1 Rastrelliger brachysoma | reverse complement strand
TTTGCCAGCAACAACAATTCTTTGAACATTTAATTTTTTTTCTAATTTAGGTTATGCTAATGTTCCACCAATGACACATTTTTACAAGATCAATGTAACTTCTGAGTGGGTACATACTGGAGCACTGTCCAACAGTGCCAGTGTTTGAATTGCATGGTGGCTTTTAGGGTAGCCCTATTTTCTAGCATCTGAAATGTGGGTGGGACAACAGAACAGGGGGATCTGGCGGTCCTCCCTCAGAAAATTTTCAACAGAGAAGATGTCATTTCCTGTATATTGACACTTTGATCTAACTATACTGTGGGGCCAAACTTCATGTTTGATAACATACTAGAAAATACTAAAAAGATTAAAGTATAGAAGCTGATGAATCCATATATCACAGCTGTGCCATTCAATGTTCACATTGACAAATTATTCTAAATTGTCTTATCATTTTCATCACTCACAACAGCAAAGGATTTCTGCACTGTCCCTGCATCCTGCTCCTATCTCTGACTCACTCACATGCACCTAGATGCCAGGAGAGGTGGTGGAGTGATCATAGTGAACTGTATCTATTATTTCATGTGTATAAGTTCAACTGAATGTAAATACTGAATGACTGACTATTAACAGTCAGTTTTATGAACCAGTTAACTGATTGCTACCAGTTATGACTGACTTTCCTCTTCTTTATGTCCAAACATTAAAACAAAGAGACAATCTGCCAAGTACACACTAGTCCTCTCTACAGTAATAATCAAATGAAAACTATCACTCTCGTCTTTAAAATTATGTTTGCAATGGTAGCATTAGCTTTTCTTAACAGTTAGCTAGCTGAAGCAAAATATTTTCAGTAATTTAATATTGTCCTAAACATTTAGTTTATGATATGTTTGAGTCACCTGAGCTTCCAATGGTTAGCAACACCATACGTGCATGTGTTTATGTGTGTGTACACATGCAAAAGGGCTGCTGGTATCAGTGAAAATACGGAGTGGAGTTTCATTGATTCCAGTTTTCTCTCAATGAACAAGTGGAATGGATTCAATAATTAAACTGACACAGTAAACAGCGCTAAGAGTGAAGAGTGACAGACTGATGTATGATTATAAATATGGTGAAATCTGCTTTGTATTAGTTTGGGTTCATTCATATGTGAATATATATAATATTTTAGTCATAGAGGCTACTGTGGAGTATTAGGTGTTTCTGCCAATGAAACTTAATACATAAACATATTAAATCTCACTTGTCCAGAGATATAATTATAGATATAGTTCTAGTTGATACTGTTAACTAGGTACCTGAGATAGCATGCTTCTTTTAGTAGAGAAGCTATACGTCTATATGTTTATTCACCACAAATGGCTATAAATATGAGACATGTATGGAGGTCAACCTAGAGAGCTTTAGAAGTTTAGCAACACAAGATGGACATGTAGGCACTTTGCCTGCCATGATATCATGATATCATGGACAGGTTACCTGCACTGCTCTGTGTCCTTGAAGATATTGCTCATGAGAGAGAAATGGGCACATATCTGTGGAGGTGTGACGGAGTAGATGCGGAGCTCTACACTTGCCCACCGCTGGGCTCGAACCCGCATCCCTCGCGTCAAACCCTCTGGGAGACGAACGCTCTAACCAGTGAGCTAGAAAGCCCGAGCTTCTCAGCCACCGGCTAAGAGCGTTCTTGAAGTTATCTTGAGGGAAGCTTCACGTACTACTACACAGCCGGTTACAGCTGGCCTCCGTTATTCACGTACTACTGCACAGCCAGCTACTAACCGGCCTCCGTTACAGAGGCATGGGGTCATGTCCAAACTAACTTACCTTGCATTGGAGTTCTAGCAACATTCAAGTGTTGGGTGACACCAAACTCCTATCTGATATGCTTCAGTCAGTGAACTGAAGTCACCGGACTGAAGCATATTGTTGGACTTGGTGAGGTCTGTTGAGTTAATTTCAAAACATTTCAGGACATATCTCAGAATTACAGAGTGGAATCCTTTTTTGATAATCTAAGAGTGACCAAGATTACATGACATGAATGGTTTTTTAAAGAATGTCTTCTATCCAATCCTTGACTCTATTTTGGAGTTGCAGAAATGTGTCTCCAGGCCCAGTTACAGGATAATGAGAGACATTCAAACAATACATCCCAGCAGCAACAGATTTTTAGAAGAGTCACCTGTTTTTTTCATTTGCAGAGATCTATGAGTCAATTTTAGATGATCTGATGCATGAGCTACACCAAGCCAAAAGGCTTTTGGAAAGTAAAAAGAAAGGAAGAATGCAAAGCCTGACCAGCATATTGGAGATCACTGTGTTTCTGGAACTTTTCAAAGAGATGTTCCATTAACTTTTCCGGCTGTGCAGAATTGCTATTGTAAAACCAATACTGAGTTTTTACAACCTAAAATTGATCAAAAATTACGTACAAACAGCCGAATGACTAATTACCAACTAAGTAGCCTGGGAGTGCTCAGCACAAGTCAAGGACAGCCATGTCTCTGGATATTGACAAGACTTTTTGACTATTCAGTAGCCAGAACAAAAGCTGCCTAACACAGCTGTTCTGAAGCTGGGCATTGCCTACATTTGTGAGGGTGCAGTCAAACCACATGAACACACACAGATTTCAAACTCAGATCATGGAGTGCACACACACACACACACACACACACACACACACACACACACACACACACACACACACACACACACACACACACACACACACACACACACAGACATACACAGTCCATTTGTTGTATTAAAAAGTTAAACAAATAATGAATGCAAATGTAATGGTTTTTATTTAGTAGAACAAAATTGTGTTGTCCTATCAATACAAAACCTAAAATGATTTTCAGACTCTTGTATAAGGCGACTTAAATTAAATTAGTCACTGAAATGTGAAATTTGTGCTCAATGTTTTTCAATGATTTTTTTAAATTTCTGATAGATTTTCTTTATTTCCCATGGGCCACCTCTTCCTGGTTCTTGGTCCCCGCCTGTGCCACCTCAATTTAAAAAAAAATCCTGGAATCACCCCTGCTGTCATCAATGGCATCTCAGTTGTGGCAAGCTTGTTTGTGTGAGGTAGAGACACCTCCACCTCCGAGGCCCCTTCTCCTGTTGTGTTTCTCTGTGATCTTGCAGTCATGTATGTGATTGGATTTTGGCTTAACAAAAACCTGAAATTACACACCTATTGTGTTTCAGCTAAGCCCGCTTTCACAGCGATAGGGGCAGGCTCTGCACGGCTCTCTTGGCTGCCGACTCTTGAGATCCCGCCCCTTGTCCCTTCCAGGTTGTTGAAGGAAAAGGATAACAGGATTAGGTCAGGGTTTCTGGGAAGCATCGATTGCCATATTCGGCAGGCTGGTTAAAAAGAAGGTGCAACACGGGTCACTGGCTACAGGGTGAAACGTATTCGGCCTTTACCCTCTGTGAGGGAGGATGGCATTTTGGCAGTGCCAGAGTGCAAGGTGACGGAACTTGGGAGAAAGGGGATAAGAGCTACCCACCATCCTCTAAACCACACTCGGGACTCTGACACTGTACCATCTGTGACACTACCCCCAGTCCCCTCAGGCTATGCTTATGCTCATCACAGAGATGCTGATAACACAGGGTGTGACTAACATGCCATACAAATCTCCACATCCCAGGCAATGGGAGAAACAGTGAGAGGGGGACACACTTGCACACACACACACACACAGACATACACACACGCACACACACACTCACACACACACACACACACACACACACACATATAAACAGAGACATAGACTACATTGACTATCATAACCAGTCAGCAGGAGGCATGGTGCTTTCAGTTCTCAGGGGTGTGTGGATGTAGATCTATGATGAGTGGGTGGACCCAGACAGGCTAATGACAGGGTAAGGATTATGTATGTCAAGTTGTATGTAATTAAATTTGAAACTGACAGTACTATCATATAAAGATGTGGTGGGGGTGAAAGGTGAGTTGGAGGAGCTGAGAATTGGGCAATTCCAGGGTTTAATGAGACCAGAGTGTCATATTTGTTACTTATCTCTAAGATGGTTGAATACAAAACCTTACATCCAAGCTTTCTGCCTACTTGTATTACTTTGTGTTAATTACATGGGCAGAGATTAATTTGTCATCACTATAGTCTGTATTTATATATAAAGGCTCCCTTTCTCTTTGATGCTGTTTTCAGTGCTATTGAGTGATAAACATGGAGAATAAAAATGGATCAGTGGTACAGTATAGAGAGTTTTGATTTTGATTTTCTGTAGTTCCTTAATTAAAATTTTGAAGTTAAAAAATGTGGTCTTTGAAAGATTCACAGGAAAACATTGCTGCTGGGAAGACATGTTGTCTGTTGCTATCGCTGTTAATTTCTAAATAGGCCTACACATATTTTTTCAGTGCCTTGATTATTTCTTGAGTTGTGTTGGAGTGGACACAGAAATCTCAGATGCATCAATATGTGTGCAAATTAGACAAACATACTGTATGTGTATAGTTTTGTTGGTAGATTATTGGTAAATTAGAAAACAAATGTTAAACCCTTTAAACATAAGCTAAATTTCATGCAGATTAACAGTTTCACCAAAATTTCAAAAAGATAGAGAGAGAATAGAAAATACCAAAAAAAAAAAACAATGGCACCACAATGCTGCAGAGGTGATTATGTATGTTTAAAGCTGTGATATATTTCTTTAGGAGATCTTGTATTAACTGTGTCTGATAAGGACATACAGTGAGGACAGAGAGTATAATACAGTTTCTCTACCTTTCTCCACGTTCAGTGACTTTTGGCTACTATAAGAAAATGAGGGTGGAGCTCAGGAAATAACAGCTGACCCCCTCTGCTCTCCCTTTCCCCTCATATTCACTCTCCCTGTAAACACATTACAGACACAGGCCTGTATCACTACACCAGTCTCTCTCTTTCTCTCTCTATGTTTGTGTGTGTATGTGTGTGTCCTAGCACACGCTTTACCTGCCCAGTACATACATGGGTTTCCTTGTGCCCCTGATCCCTGTTCACTAAAATGCTCCCAACACTGTAATGACCTCATACCTCCAAAACACAAACACACACACACACACACACACACACACACACACACACACACACACACACACACACACACACACACACACACACACGGTCTCACTCACTTCTTACAACCCTCCTGGTTGTTTCCTCTTCCTTAGCTTCATTGCTGTACCTCATTATGAAGACACAATGGGAAGCAGCGTCTGCCTGGGCCAATAGTGCTAAGCATAAATAATGCAAGGTCAATGTCTCTCCTCTCTCCTTTCTCTCCTTTTCCCCAGGGAAGGGGGTGGGATCTAAAGCTCTGACACACCAGCAGGTCCCTTTCAGCCCATTTATAAGCTCGCTGTCCGCTTAACTTCCTCTCTTCCTTTTCTCATCTCTCAGCTCCGCTCTTTTTCTGTCCATCCCTATGTCTCTTCACCCCATCCCCTCTTCATGCATTTCTCTTGATAGTGTTTGTCTTCCTGTCTCTTCCTTCTCCTCTTCTTATACATTTTCTCCTGATTTCCTGTGTGGATTTGCACCCACTGGTATTCTATTCCCTTGTAATTCCCTGTCCTCCTGTACTCTCTCACTCTATATCCTTGTCCTCTTTCCTCTCCTTGTGTTGTTCTTCATTTCTTTTCCCTTCCCATATTCCAATTGGTTCTCACACTGTTTTCTCATGCATGCCTTCATTTTTAATTCTGCCTTCTTTGCCTGCTTTTCACCCTGCTCTTCACAGTTTCATTCATAGTCTCTTCTTCTCCATTCTCCTGTTCACAATGTCAATAGTTCCTTCACTCCATCTGTTTCTCTCTTTTGACTACTCTTTGCTCTCCTTGTTTTCAGAGAAGTATACATCTTGAAAACTGGAGGAAAAAGGTGGGGAGAGAAGCAGGGAGGGGGGTTAAAACAAGGCTCCCCAGAGCCACAGGGACAGCTTATCCTTATCAGGCTTCAACCTGCTTATTAGATCCTCCAGGACACGCCACGCTCTCCACTTAAACAACACCACCTACCCCCTCCTTCCTCTCCTTCTCCTGTCTATTCTTTCTCCCTCCATCTAAGGTTTTAATACTGAATCTCATGGCAGAGCTGGAGGAAAGGGAGGTTTAGTCACATTGATAGGAGGTGAAAATAGAGCCGAGGCCTGGAACAGCACTGTCACATTGTTTGTGTATTGTTTGAAATCAAAATCTTGAAGAGTACACTGTGATTGCAACTATTATCATCCCAGTTAATTTGTATTGCCATAGCACCATTGCAGTATATGTTGTTTATGTGAGAGGATGGAGAGATGGTAAGGAAAAAGAAGGAAGGAAGGAAAAGTCAGTGAGTGGTCTCCCAGCCATCCTTTTTTTCCCTTCTCCTCCACACAGGTCAAAGACAGCCAAGCCAGGAAGCCCCATCCTGCCCCTCAACCATCTGCCGTGCCCCAGGAGCTGCCAGGATCTACCCCCACAGAGCCTGTGAGCAGCAGCCCTGCTTATTCCCCCCCACCCATCCACCCAGCAACTAGCACCCAGCACCCAGTCACAGGGAGAAGCAGCCTGTCAGAGGGGATCTTTGTTTTACAGAAGCAAGCACCGGAAAGCAGGATGATGCAAGTGCCTCCATACTGTACCTCCATACTGTACCTCTAACTTATACCTACTTTTATGCTTGCTGCAAACACAGCTAGCATAAAACTTTATTAATTTTAATTATAGAACACAATTCACAACACAGATACAAATGTTGTATCTTTCAGATGTACAGATATTTAAATATATGGGCAATATATTGACTGCTATTACCAGTCAACATCAAAGCTAAGCATAACAAAGATAATTTTTACAACAATATTAAAGCCAAGTAAGAAAACTGCTTATCTAGATATATGCATGGGTCTGCTCCATCCAGAGGCAAGAATAGATGAGGGGCACATAGTGAGTGTTTCTTGGAGTAACTGTAAGCCACAGGCAGCCCTCCCGCTGCGTGCCCTCAAACCCATGGAGACTTAGTTGAATGCCAGACCTCCATGTGGAGTCTTAAGATAGACCCACTCAGGCAGCAACAGCACAGGGTATCATATCTCTAAGATCCTTACCTAAGACAAGACCCCAACAAAGCGCCCTTGCAGAGATTTACACCAGCCACTCAGCCAATGTAGAGGGGCCTGACTATGGACATATACTTGCACGCCATCCGATTAGTCGACATCCATCATATCCTGACGAGGGGAACTCCCTCTGAAAATAAATGTATATTTAGGAGCCTTGCTGTTAGGAAAGGGGAGTGTGGGATCTCATTACGACAGCCACTCCAGAGGCTAAAATTAATGGCTCTTAGGCCGTCACTGGAGTGACACCCAAGCCCTCTGAGAGCTATCAGCGAGCAGCAGTGGTGAATTCCACAGCTCGCCGCCACGTCCACACCAATTCTCACTACCATGTCAGAGTCATCTTAACAGCTGTCACTCACAAGGCAAGGCATGATGGGAGGTATGGGTATACACACATGCTAATTTGTGCTAACTATATGACATCATTGTTACCAAGCAATTGTGATAATATCTTTGTCACATACCAACAATGAGAGATAAAAGGGAAATGATGATAATCATGAATTGTTATAATTATATATATAGTCGGATTTCTGTGAAGAAAATTACAGTCAATTAATAATATACTCAGAAAACTACAGTCTCTGACAAGACAAGACTGAACACGTTTTTTCAAATACTCATCAACTCTAAACACACACGAAAGTCTGGTCATAGGAATAAACCTTTTTACAATCATATTAGGGTTTAGCCCACAGGTAAAATAAGAGGTCATTGATCTTTCCTAAAAGGCAATCTTTAACTCCTTTCAACAGTTGAAGAACAACTTAAAATAGTTATAAAGAGAGTCAAACAAAAACTGAACACCAACTTTAAGACCTTTTTACAAAGATTTAGTTGTTAGTTTTGTTACATTTCTTATAATAAATTCATATTTTCAATACCAGTTATTAAAGATGAATCTAACAGTGGAGTGTCTGAAATTTTATATGCCACACAATAAAGAAATATAGATGTCTGTGAAACACAGTGTTGCATACAAAAGTTGCATGTACAAAAAAGCCAGCAATGTTTTTGGGAAATAAAGGTAGAACCTTATTCTTTAGTGGGATAAAAGGGTAAAATTAATCTGCTTTGTTCTTGTGGGATTTCTCCCTGTTGTCACCAAGGAATCACCACCATACCCCAAGGTGAGCCAAGATAACACATGGATTCAATAACACAATCCATACACCCTCTCTATCTCTCACAGGCACACATACATCACCTATTTCACACACACTCACATATACTGTATATCTATTGTCTCTCTGCAGCTCTCTCTCTCCCCCTCACATACACTCTCACACACATACTCATGCCCCTGTAGGTGCAATAGACTCACACCATCAGATAGTGTTAAATGAGGAACTAATGAGAGCTGACAAGAGACAGACCAATTAAACCTCATCAATTCCTGCCTTCCCTCTCTGAGGTGCCAGCAAACACCCCAATCAACAACTTGATCAGTCAGAAGGTGACACTGCAACAAAATGGCCACACCAAATCACCTAGTGGCAGACTTATAGCCCCCATCTATGTGTAAAGGTCTTTTGAGTCATCAAGGTCCACTGGAGTGGAGCTAATCCAGTTGGGTTTAAATCTGGGTGAGCTAGTATTTAAGAGTGTGAATGAAGAATGTTTTTCAGAAAAAAAACAAGTAGCAACGACAGAATTGTTAATTCATCAAACACAAGCACAGTACTACATAGGGTTGTAATATTGGTTCTGAAATTTGGCACTGATTGGTCTAATGTTAATGTGAAGTAATAAGATCAGTACAGACCTTAATCTGAGACAAACATTGATTATGACTGGAAATGGATTTTAAGATTTAAATTAATCTACAAACCAACATGAGTGACCGGTCAAAAAGGTTGTTTGAGGTGAACCATTGGCACCCCTAGTACCACATTTAGTTGGTTATCTGTCAACCTAACCTGAGAGGGGAACCATGTTACAAAATCCTCTCAGGTAGAGCTACGTAGAAAAAGAATATATACCATCAGGGCATAACTCATTCAGTTTGAATTTTGTAATGTTGAACAGTAGCTCTGCACCTGACTCTTAAATCATTATGGGATCATAATTAATATTAGTGTATATTGTGTTTCTATTTGATATGTATTATACCTAATGAAATAAGTTTAAAAAGATACTACTACTACTACCACTAGCACTAATAATAATGATAGTAATAATAATAATAATAATAATAAGGGAAAACACACTATTCTTGTCAGGGAAAATGGAAAACTTGCACACTCCTAACTCAAATGTAACTCAAACCTGATTGTCTTTTACCAGATGAAGATCAACGCCTTCTTCAGGCGACCACAATAATGAAGTCAGTATCTCTGAAAAGTGAAGTGTCCAGGCAGTGGCGGACTGGCCACCAGGAGCACTGGGATGATTCCTGGTGGCCTGATTTAAATTTCACCAGCAACAATATAGTGATCAATTAAACCCACCTATGATGACGGGTAGCAGTAGATTACCGTGGATTTTGGCATATAGAAAAAACCCCAAAAGCACTGTCTATGTGCTTGTTGCACCGGGGATCAGGTCCATCTCCACTGAGACAGGAGAGGAACAGTGTTAGTTTTTGCTGCTGTGTGGTGTCACTACTGGCAGGTTGCTCTCCTCTGCTCTCAGAGTCTGTTATGTGCTACTTTATTCTTCCTCTTTTCTTGAATAAATGAATCGGGCACAGCTGCTCTGTTAGTAAGTGGCTACGAAACTAGAGCTTAGATCAGTCCCAGAAAATTAAGCCGGACTAGGTCCGTGCCTATGCATGTTGTGCCTAAGCCCAGCTACACATTAACTGTGTTGGGCCTGTGTATGACCCTGAGCCCGATTTAAAACCAACAATTTTTTAATACGTACCCTGACTCAGCCCAAGGGTAGTATCAGCCTGACCCGACTTGAAGGCCTCCCCACACACCTCCATCCAAATGTTTTACAATCACTGTGCTTTTCCTGCAGCAATCCCCAAACTTAATCCCCAAATACAAAACATATCACTGCAACAAATACAAATGGTGGTCCTACTGCACACCAAACTCTATTTGATGCCTCAACTCCTGACAAGTGGGCCTCCAAACACCAATAAATTTGGATCTTGTGATTACAACATATGGGCTCTAGCTGTCACAACTTTGACCACAAAAGTGAATACTAGATACATCTAGAGCCCCTTGAGGTGGAGCCAGCATATTTCTCCTCCCGCATTGGAAATCAATGAGCTGCAAATTATTTATGGAAAATCTACGCTGTGTTGAATTACAGTCACTGAAGACCATGGGGATTTATACAGGAGCCTGACCACACAAATCATGCATAGACAGCACCTGCAAGGTGACAGGTGACTCACTGTGAGGTGAGGAAGATATGGATGTACGAGCCTGTGTGCAGTTGTCAGCGTGTATAGAAATGCAACTTCCATTCATAACTTAATTTCCTCTCCAAGGTCTAAACAATAACAAGAAAATCTTGAGCAAAATCTATTACAATAGCCCTTTGTATTCCATAAACTCTCCTGTGGTTACTGCACCTCCCTGAAAGATGTGTTATCTTCCTCTGCTGACCCATTTAGGCCACTGTTGATATATGTATTGATTGTATCTGCTGTGGATGTCACAACATAGGGTCACAATAATCAGGAATGGAAAAGACCAAACAAGCCAGCACGTCCACTATTTTAGCTCTTATAAAATAAATACTCAAAGGGTTTTTGTAGTATTTTGCAGTCTTCAGCTTAATTTCCCATCATTTTTGGTTTCGGTGACTAATGTAGACAAACTTTTTTTGGAATTAGTTCAGCACTGTGTGAGATCACTTCAGTTGGCAGCCATGGAATGAGCTGCAATTTAATCCTTGGGGGCCACTGCGTCCATCAAGGTATCACTAAAAGTCCACTAAAAGTGCTTATTTTTTGTCACTGATACACTCATATTATTATGAAAAGTGTCTCACTATAAAAGTAAACACATGAACTAGCTGCCTCTAGCAACATTATAGCTAACTGCATAGTACACTACATCTAAGGCAGTTTGCACATGTTTTTGTTTGCATCTAAGACAGTGTATAGCTCAAAGTCTGTTCATGTTAATGAATGTTTGGTTCAGCCAACCTCAATATTTTCTCGCAGTTTTTTGAAACAGTTTCCAGGAAAACAATGTTGGTCAATGCTGTAAATGCACACTTCACAAGTGCATTTCAAGATTTTCTGAGTCTGACAGCAACAGGTCCAACTCTGCAGAAAAAAAGTTTTCCTTATCACTCTTCAGAAGAGCAGTGACTGCAGGAACACCAGCTGTTCCTCTCAGGTAACTGACACCGCACATTGAATTTCTTGATGGGACTCTTGCTTTTCTGTCTCTATTCTTTCTTTTTCCTCTTTCATTTGTTTTATCTCCTCTCTGTGTATTCTGGCACAAATAAATACAGTTAGCCAGTCAAAGTAAAATGACTCAGGATTTTACTCCTAATATCCATGGAATAATCTATCATTACACTTAGTTTTTTTTTTTTTAGATTACCATCCAGATTAACCACAGTGAAAGTCAGCTTTGCTCACAAACAGACCAGTGTGTGCAAATAAGTATGTGGGTTGTTCTGTTAGCTAGCACGCTGCCCCAGATATAGATCCCTATGCAATTAGGAATGATGATGCAACAGGTGGCCAGTTCCTGTGTTTATGCTTGATGCCACAAACTTATAATAACAATCTGACTCTGTTAATAGTAAAAAAAAAAGAATAAAAAAAAACAAGCACTTTTGTGAGCCCATTCTGCAGCTGCTGGCTGATCGCACTTAATGCTGGACTTATCCAAGAAATTTTTGGCCCTATCAGTCATAAATAGAATATAGGTTGAAAAATAGTAGAAGAATCTTTTAGAACAGAGGTGTCAAACATACGGCCCGTGTGCCGAATCCAGCCCGCTTGGGGATTTGGTACGGCCCGGAGGATAAATCTGCATTATTTTTAAAAAAGAATGAATTTACTGTAATTTTCTTTAAAATATGTGGTTCCTATATTGTCTGCTAGGGGCGCAGCCCTGCGGTCCGGTCCGTTCGTCACAACGTCGAGTGAGAACGCGCCATGGTGATAGTCAACAGAATAGCACACGGACCACAGCCAGTCGCTTTGGCGCGTGATTTTTGAAATGTAGGTATTATAAGGACATGGACGTATAAGCGACCAGCAGCTACGGCAACCGGGATATGCCCAGAGAGTGCTGGGTGTGGATATTTTAATGCTGCAGGCACCTGCTGTGGAGAAGGATGCAGCCAGAGTCAAGGTAGNCTCTCTCTCTCTCTCTCTCTTTCTCTCTCTCTCTCTGAATGAAATACATACAATACATCGCTGGCAGTTTTGCGGGATTCCTCTGGGGTTACCTCGCGATTTCACGTCACAGATTGTTAAGATGCAGCACATAGAAAAATGTATAAAAGTAAAAGTAGTCTATCAAACGCATCGAAAATATACAGTTATAGATTCAAGATTCTAAAAGCTTTATTGTCCTACATGTTGCCACATTGGAAAATGTCCTTTGATTGAAGGCAG
>JANJYP010087716.1:0-14318 GCA_024605115.1 Rastrelliger brachysoma | reverse complement strand
GTCTGCTGTGTCTGCTCAAAAAAATATTTCAAATCAAAAACGGAAGTCAAATTGATTGACAAAAATGTGTTTGTATTATGTGTGATTATTTATGGAGATAAAGAGTTAGGTAGTTAGAATTAGGTAGGAGAGCAGGAGATATGCTAGCAGCATGTCTTTAGGGAATGCCTGCCGATTGGTCTGTCTACCCTTTTGGTCCCGACTTAAATATTTAAACATTTGCATGGATTGGCACAACATTGTATACAGACATCCTGCTGACTTTGATAATCTCCAGAATTTTAGCAGTTTCACATTTTGTTAAATGTCTTGACAACTATTGGATGGGTTGCCATGATATTTGGTACAGATATTTGTCTTTCTCTGGAGGACAAAACTTTGTTGACTTTTCCTCTAGCACTATCATCAAGTCAAAAATTGAGTTTGTCCAAAATTGAAGCAAAGCCTGTTAGCTAATTCAAGCAGCACAACCTGAGGTGTTGCTTCACTCACACGGTATACTCCCCTCATTGCAAAGTATATCCAATGCACCCTTATAATCATGTTGGCGTATTTAAGTTGTCAGTGCTCCACTTACATTTTTGCTGTATGCTTAGTAACACAGACATCGGTTTTCATTCCTGTCCCATCCTCCTGCCACAAAAATACTCCTGTCCCATTACAGTCCCATGACAGTAAAGAAAAATGAGGGTGGCCCTGACAAATACAGAAAGTTTTGCCCAAACATTGACTTATCTTAAGGCTAGCACTTTCTATCAGAACCAGCTAATACTTGCACACTGAGGCCATGGAGTTTATATGTTGCTATGCATTAACAAAAGTGTGTCCACATTTTATAGTTGAGGGTGGTAAGCCAATCATCAATTAGTCTCACTGCAATACTGAAACCCCTCTCTGACCCCTTGTCCGCCTGACATCTCATGCCATAAGTTGACAAGGAAATTCAGAAGCAGCCATCTTTGTAGGCTTGTTCATATATTTTAGCACTCACTGGTAGCCCTGTAACTCCCTAATAGTGTCACCAATGTCCTCCTCAATCTCCTGAACACAATTTTCAAAGAAGTGTACTTCTGCAGCCACTGATGGTAGATCTTTTGTAGAAACAAGACAGATCGTCAAAGAACAATGCATTTTGTATTGTAATTCTTTTTATAGAGTAGTGGGTAATTGCTGGATCACTCAATAAACACACAAAGAAAGCAGTGTCAGGTTTTGAAATAATGTAATCAAATAGTACAAAGCACCACATCTCTGAGAGAGAGAGAGAGAGAGAGAGAGACAGAGAGAGAGAGAGAGAGAGAGAGAGAGAGAGAGAGAGAGAGAGAGAGAGAACATACCACCTACAGTTACTTTAACTCTCTGACAGGTTAGCGCTCAGCCAGCTCTCATCTCAAGTATTCCTGTACAGAAAGATATCTATAGCATTCCTAAAGAATAGTCAAAACCCTCAGATACAAATAAGGGTCAAGACTAGTCCGTTAGTGATGTTTTTTTTCACAGTATTGCTATCATATTAATTGAAAAACAAACAACACTGTCCTGTCAAGGCTTGTCAAATTAGCACATTAAAGAGTCATAAAATCTACATAACTATGATTTGTCTTACCACTTGCTCAGACAAAAGAACACAACATAAACTAATTCAACTGTGTCATTTTAGACAGCATGGAGCTAAGTTTAAAATAGACACAGTATGTAGGGCAGACATGGAATAACAGACTAATACTGACCACTTATTTCAGAATATTTGTAATATGTATATTAGACAAGAAATGCATCAAATGACAACCACTGTTTAAATTTCTCCCACAGTAGTAATATGAATACCTTTTTGTCCTAATGTTGATGGAGATTACATACAACTCGAAGGAAAGTGTGTGTGTCTGTGTATGTGTGCGCTAACAAATTTTATAATTATATTAGCTTTTTTCTGCAAGAGCTCTGTCTGTACCTCCTCAGACTCTTCAGCAAGAAACACCTCAGGCTAGGAGAGGGAGATATGCAGCATTATTATTGGATAGGGCCCAGCTGCTGTTAGCCACTTGAATGACCACCAATAAAACAATTCAAATCAGCACTGTATTATATTACCTCTTTCACTATCACACTGGCTTCTTCCAGAAGCAATGAACCCCTCAGCAGGGTTGCACTGGCCAGGAGGACAAGGTGGAGAGTAGGTGTCTGATCAGTGGAGAGGTGCCTGGTAGCCTCATCAAAAAGGTTCCAGGAGGTGAATGATGTCTTCAAAAAAAGGTCTGGAACAATGTTTTACAGAACTAATTTAATATTGAGAATCAAGACCTCATGCAGCTTAACACACAGCAGAGCATCTCTTACAGATTGGAGCATTGTAAGTCTGGTATTCCACCTCTTCTCCAATTTGTAATGTCAAATTCAATTAAGGAACATTGCAATTAGTTGACTGAAATTATTGTTTCACTTAAAGCAATAAGATTTACAACTGAAACTGTGAAGTGAAAATGAACAAAGGAAAATACAGTCTTGTTAACTACAGCAGTTTATTTTCATGTTGATGATTTCATGGTTTAAGCAGCATTACCAGACAGATGTGACAGGAATGTAAAATATCTTACTCTGCTCTTTTGAAACACTTGACAAGTGGCTGAGCATCCCTAAACATGATGCTGATGATGCTGTGCTGTAGGTCCATTCCATCCAAGTGGTCAAACAGATGTTTAAAACTAAGTTTATGTTATGGCCAACATAGGAAAGTCTGATGTAATCCTTAAATTCTGCCACTATGCTGGAGCCTTTATCGGTCTCAAAAATAATAGCCTTGATGAGGATACCTAATTTCATATGTTAGATTTTTAAAAACAAACAGTACAAACATTAATTTATTTCACTTATTTGTTTAAAAAGGACAGTGCGCATTATTCAACATTTCTGAAAATGTGCCAGTGTTAGCAAACAGGTTAATTTTCAACTGTTGTCCTTTGGCCAAATGTTCAATAGCCATATAATGACCAGCTGTTCATAAATCAGATTAAAACATATTAAAAGAATAAATAAAGTAAACAAGCACATCCTTATAATGCATAATAATGATTAACAAAAATTACACTTGACTTATATAATACCCTATCTTGAAGTCAGAACACTTTAATAAATATAAGGTACAAGGTGGAGTAATATTATAGCATATTCGGAAGACAGGATAATAAATGTGGTGTAACACAATTATATGCATACATCATACATATATGGCACAGCAGGATACTGAGAACAAAGACAGACACCTGAAGGACTGACTGTTCTGACACTTACAATCTCCCTTGTGGACAGAAAGCAGTTCCACATCTCCCAACCCAGAATTTAATGGACTGAAATTGTGATGTAATTTGTATTTTTACTTTCTTACTGCATGTTACATGCAACATTAAACATTTCAAAATACAGAGGTAATGTAGTCATGATGTGATTTTCATCTGCATTTTGCTTTACATGTGTAACTCTGAAGGTCACTCATCAGTGAGTCAGTGGTGTATTTGATAATTACTTTACATGTCCTACAAACAGTATATGGGGGTTTAACACCAAAACTTGCCCAAAAGCTCTGTCAGTGTGATACACAGACAATTGCCCTTTACTCTGTGTTGTAACACTGTCTTCTCCCAGTCTGGCTCCTCTTTTGTTGGTATCAGGAATGTTGGTGGCTGCATCATATGTCCTCAATCCATACACATGTGGCTGCAACCAACCAGCAACCAGCAAATTAAAGATGCTAATTAGGCAACAAGACCACAGCAAGGAAGAGCATGAAAGTTTCTAAAAACAATATAAAAACTCACCAGGTTGAGATTTTCAAATGGGTACAATCCACTGGTTTTTGTGATTGGAGGCAAAGATGTCATTGATATGCTGAACATCCAAAGTCTTTGTTCTTTGTTTATTGATGGACAACAGCACCAAGTGAACCAAATAACTGCAGCGCCATCATAATACTATGCAACGCACATTTTTGTCAATATTGCACTGTGATAGAGTGTGTTGTATGCTTCTCAGGAGCGAGTCGACGTCCAGGCCATCTGCATGCGTGAAGTGCAGGAATTCCTCGCGCACCTCGTCTCCTTTTAAATACCACACAACAATGGAAATCTGTTCACTTTTATGGATATCTTTGCTGTCGTCAACCATTAGGTCAAAATATTCTGCTCCTAAGTTTTCTACACTTAGCTCATTTCTGATCATGTAAGCCATAATTTCAAAAATCTAATTTTGAAAGTCTTTATGTGTGTAATTAGCATTTCTGAGATCCTTCAGTTTCTTTGCTACTGTCTCATCAAACTCACCAATTATGTTTGGCAACTCCACAAAGTTGCCCTTATTTTCAGACCTCTCATCATGCAGTATAACACAGGGACAAAACCACAGCCCTCATGTAGGCTACTCTCTATTTTCTTGTACAATTTTTGAATGACCTGCATCTATCATGTTTTCTAATCTCAAGCCATCTGTCGTTGCCAGTTTAAATTCAGCCCATGCCTCCATGGTGAACTTATGTGCCCCACGGTTATACAGTATGCTGCTATTCAGACATGACACTCTTTAGACATTGGCGCCTAATTGTTGTAGTAGCAACATTACCACAATTTTTTAAACATACCACTATTTAGACATTTTTTCCCCTATTATCGGAGTAGCAGCATGTTACTATTTTTGAAACATTCTGCTTTTCCGACATGAATAATATTAACGTGATGGTGAAAGCCTATTATACTTTGCCCCAGTGGTACCCACCAGGCTGTAAGCACACGGCTTCAGAGCTGTTAATCTTTGCCCGAACTCGACGGGACCCGACGGGTTCCCAAAATTGTCAGTCCCTAGTGCCTAGGTGCCAAAGATTAATGCTATACGTATTCTACATTTATATAATATTCTATTACACATTAGTTGGTTAAGTGAAGCTTTGCTTACAATGCAAGCAGGGTTGTTAAACTAATCGTAAACTTGGTCTAAGGTTTTATATGTATGTTTGGGGTGAACATACTGTATCAGTTTTCTTTCCCTTGCACTGGGGCTGTTCCTCTCAAGGGCAATAGGTTAAACTTCTGGCAACAGAGACTGAAGACAATGAACCGATATTGTTGGTCTGTGGAGTGTTTCCAGAGGACATATGGTCATTCTAATGAAAAGCCAGTAAGCAGCAGCTTAATTCGAGCAGCCTTTATGGCTGGTCTTCATAACCACTAGGAGGTCCCATCTTACCACACAGCACTTTGAGAGAGAAACACAATAGCACCTCAGAGAAACAGGAGGACATGGCATTCATGCCTTCTGGAGTTGAGAACAACAATGCTGGCAGTAGTGGCAGCAACACCTTTTAAGAGGTTTCTTATATGCTGCACAATACTAGAGCGCTGGAAGAACACTCTGCCACAATGTATCACAGTGGATTCCCTCAAGAGAGAGCAGACAAACAAGTACGACAGTTTTCTGTTGTACAGAAGATTGTGAAGAGTAAGAAATGCACTATCTGCTGAAACTTTAGGGGCTCTAAAAGGAAGTTTCCTGCAAAATTTCTGACCTATATAAGTGAAATCAAGAGATGACATTATATCATTTATGGTTGATGTCACTTCTCAGTCAGAGAGACTGTTTGCAGGCAGATCATTGACTGAGATCTGTTCCATTTAACGCACTATTGGAAGAATCAATGGGACATACAGTTAATGAGGAATCCATGGTTTCCTGCTTCAGTGAACATACATGGGCCAGTGCCTGAGTGTAACATCCCATTTATGCTTATTATCCTGCATTAAGCTGCTCATGTCATCAATTAGCAGCATTGCACTATTATTATATTGACAGTACACTGTATTATTTACTGTAGGCATTTAGGAAGTAGCTTTCCAGAAGTAGAAATCTGTAATAAATCCAAACTTTTAGTGCTGTACACAATCTCAGATTTTACTATTATTGTAATTATTTAATTTTAATATATTATTAAAGTGATTTTTTGCTGTGAAAAAATGTGAAACTAAATGATTCAATGTTGACTGACACCCACACAGTTAAAATGTACTCCAACATTATTAATTAAAAAATCTTCTGTTATTATTTTTTAAACATTTGTGCTCCATTTAGAGAATGTTTTCAGCCGCATAAAAACAGTAATCCTGATTTTATACACCATGTTATATAATTAGTTTTTTGTTATTTTCTGTTGATACATAATGAAGAGAAGAAACACAAAAACATTCTACGTGTCAATCACCCACAGAATAAAATGCAAGAATGTGAAAATAGGAGCAAAAAGCATTTAAACTCAGGAGTCCAGCTGGTTTCTCTGCTAATTAATGGGACCAAAACACTTTTTTACAACTTTTCTTTCTCTTAAATAAGCTTTTATTTTGCTGTGGCCAACAATGGGAAACAGGGAGATGCTGGCTGAAACAGTGGCTGGCTAAATATGGGCCTTTCATCCGGCTTAACTCTACAAATGGACCTCATTGTCTTGAGGAATTCGATTTTCTGCCATTCTGTGGGCACACTCTGTCCCTCTCAGGGGCCCGACTGCAGCAAGCGGGGCCCTTATCAACAGCACTCAGGGTGTGGAATTGAGGAATTGAGTTCTGCTTCAAATCAAACCATGAGAAAGAACGACGGAGAGAGGACAGGAGTGAGAGAAACGGAGACAAGGAAAGAAGAAGAGAGAAAGACCGAGGAGGGGAGAGGAGTGCAGGGAGAGAGGGTATCAGAATAATCCTCCAGATGCTTTGACTCTCCCACTTAGACACAAACCACACACGCTCAACACAAAACATGTGCACCTGTTCAAGCACACACAAGTAGACACAGTATGCACTACACATGTGTACAGTATAATCACACATGGACACACATGAGTACCAACACACTGTGTAAAATTTGTCAGTAAACCCATTGACGGTGCTCCCAGCGGGGAAGCTTTTATACGCTCTAATTTCCAGTGTTATCTCCTTGTGCTCTGAGCCAGTGCCCAAATAGAGCTGTTTTTATCTACTAGATAAAAGCTGTGTTCTTTTGTATGTGTGGGTGTCCTTGTGTGTATGTGCATTTGAGTGTCTATGATGGTGTGAAATTTACAGTATTTGCAATGTCTACAGTTATCAATTGCTCATTGCTTAGTGTCCTTGCAAGACAAAAGTGTATTCAAACACTTTTGTCAGTCCCAATAAAAAAAAATCACTTAGAGGTGATGGTTGAATTAAGCAACACGTATTAAGTAAACCACAGGTTGATTGAACCATGTACTCCAGAGCCACCCATTTTCTGATTTGTGGCCTCTCTCTGTGCTTTGCAAAATTTGTACACTGTTAAAACATTTTATTATATGACAGCACTGTGGTTAAGGTCTGGTTAGGTTTAGGAATGAAAACCACTTGGTTAGGGAAATATCATGGTTTGAGTTAAAATTTTGACACTGAAAATAATTGGAAATAAATTAAAAAAGACATTGCCATCATGACAGCTGTCATGTTGCCCACTTGAGCACCTTTTACTTAACCACCTTTGTTTTATTGTAGCTCATGTGGTGTTGATACCAGAAAGCCTAGCAACCACTATATACAAGCAAACATGGATCTCTATTAATTTGCAAATTAATATATTCAGGTAGACACATATACAGTAAAATCCTGACTATTGCAAAGGAAGATATATATTTGTAAATACATTCAAACTGCCAAGAAGAGATGAAGATATACATTCACTCAGTAAAATTGGAAATACTGATGCAGATGCAGACTAGTGTTAGGTGGACGCATTTGCACAGGTGTAGTCCACATGTAAAATTGAATCCTTATGAAGAAGCAGATGTTTAAAATATAATTATAGACTGTGCCTCACAAAAAATGCAAATGTTTGTATACTTGAGGAAGCAGTGCATATTGTCACCTGATCAACTTCACCACAGTTCACATTGCTGTAGGCATGAATCTAGTTGCTCTGCCTCATTTTTGTCACTACTTTCTTTTTCAGGCTGATGTCATGAATCCCATTAACTGATTAACCAGACAGAGCAGGAGAGAGGGAGAACCAGACACAGGTAAGGAAGGAGCAGACCCACGCACTCATACAGAACACACTCGCCACTACAATCAATCTGATGTGAAGTAGTGCCATTTACGGCAGGGCAAGCATTGAGTCACCTTGCAAGTGAGTGTCATTTGCCAAGACACAGTAACTAGGCCCAGTGGTGTTCTAAAACCACCACGGGGCAACAAGCCAGTGTGTGAGGTGTCAAGGCTAAGTTCCACATTGAGGTGTGACATTAGTAGCGATTGTTGGGACAATAAGCCAGGGTTGCTGTGTGCTCTACGGGAGCTTTCACCCACTGAGCTCAAGTTATCTGAAATGTCTTTTCGGGGCTGCAGCTGTTAAGTGGTGCTTGGTGCAGCCAAGCTACGCATCTCGTATAGCAGCAGGCCAAGAGGCAAAGCTGTAATTTAGAGGGTAATAAAAATGGGGGCACAGCATTATTCAGTTTGAGTCATAAGTCAATATTTAGGAACTTTGCCGTCATTTTAATAAAAATGATGAATTTTCAATATGTCTTTTGTTTAAAATAGAACATATATAAGTTATAATCCATTTTTGTAGGTGGGTTTATATTCTATGTAGCAGCTTAAGGATGCAGTGTGTTTAAAAGAGTTATATTGCAGTGGGTAATTCAACATATGCATAGTGATTTTTAATACAGAATCGAAAAGTACTTATGCAGATGAGGTCATGGCAGCGTTTTCATGCTCCTTTATCTTTACTGAAATCTTCTTTGCTGAATTTTAAATGTAGAACTGTTGGTGAACATCTGGCTGTATGTAAAAAAATAAATAAATAAAACAGAAGAGGAAAAAAATATGTTTCATACATCTTCAACCAGGCAGCACAGAAGATCTATACTATCACCATAAATTGACCTTTGACCATTTGGATATAGCATGTCATGACCTCATCTATTGGACATTTGTGTGAAACGTTGTCATAAATACTGTATGACTTCTTGCATGACGGCCAAAAATGTATTTTGTACAGTCACACGGGTGTTGACTTTTGACCACCAAAATTGAATCAGTTAATCATTGAGCCCAAGTTGATTTTTGTGTCAAATCTAAAAAAATTCCCTCAAGGCAATCGCTGAGATATCACTTTACAAGAATGAGACAGACCAGACAACTTGAAAACATAATGCCTCTGGCCATGGCTGTTGCTGGCATGGAAGCTAGTGTAAAAGAATCCTTTTGCTGCTTTTTGCTTTGCATACAATACCATGCAGAGGCACATGATAATTTCCCTCTTTGATGTCTGCATGTAATACAACAGCCAGTAGATATACAGTATAAACGCTCAGGGCATCACTGTCCGTCCTACTGGGCAGTAATACACACATATATACTTGTAATGATTTTTAGCAATGGGGGAGCCAGCCTTCACATGCACCACTGGCGGTTGTACCAGAACAAATTATGTTGCTCACTTAGTGAGTGAAAGAGACATTGTGTTGTTACAAACAGCTTGGTTTGCNTGTGTGTGTGTGTGTGTGTGTGTGTGTGTGTGTGTGTGTGTGTGTGTGTGTGTGAAAGTGCCACGGGACTTTGCGTTTTGAAAGTATATCTGTATGTGTGCTTATAGAATTAGATATGGTTGTTATTAACCATTAAATGTTGAACAAACAGAAGTGCTCGACTCTTCCATCAATGTGTGTCAGGGAGGGGAGGAGTTACCCAGCCGACCTTGACCAGACTTTCACCTCCATTATTGTGCCTGACTTTTATATATGTGAGCATGAATAAGTACAGTATGTAGTATATGTTCATACTTGTATGACCCAGAGTGGATGTAGTGTATGTAAGATGGAATGGCTGCTCACATAGCATAAAAATTTTCTCCCTTGAGCCTCACTATCCAGACTGGCACCTTTACAGCTCTATTTTCGCCCTTTTTATTGTAATAATTCAGGCAGTTGTGTTAAATGAGCACTCTAGTGATTTAGCACTGCATTTCCATAAAGTTGGGGAACTTGCAAGAGGAAGATTACAAAAACAATGGACAAAATTGAAGCTGCAAAGCCTGAGATATTCTGAGTCTTAGACCCTGTAATGGGTCGAGCTCCAAAAGCACTGGAGTCTACACTTGCCATTATGTCTTAGACTTTTTGCATGATCTACTGTTGGCACAACAAGCAAATCTTTTCTACTGAGATTTTTCTGAGTTCGGTATGTACCCAGTCTGAACTCATACATAGTGCATCCAGAAAATAGCCACAACTTTACACTCTGAGACTGACACTGATAAAAGCTCTCACTTCTCCCACTTTCTGTGCTTTAATATATATCACCAAGCTAACAGGCAGCGATCACAATGTAAGCAATTCAACTTTCAGTTCCGTTAAAGTTTATTTTGCTTTTTAAATAGCACAAGGGTCAACATACAAATATGTTTTCCCCTCTGAATTTGCTGCAGTGTAGCTGTGGACGCTCGCTGCTGGCTTGCTGCTGGGACTGTTCAGTACTACAAACCTGTATAGTCAACTTGACCTGACTCAACCCAGCTACTAATAATACCAGCTCATCCATACTCACTGGCCATGACTTTCCCCATACATGCTGAACTGCTGCCTAAATGCCAAAGAATACTGCAGGGATCTTCAGAGCTTTGGGGCCAGATTGACTCATGCACCAGAGTCAGACTACAGCCTGTTGATTCTATTGCTGACTGCCTGCAGAGTTTGGTGAGACTGATTGCTGCAGTTTGGTACAGACTGCTTGTGGTGTGGGTCAATGTAAATAATTGGGTTTTTTTTTTTATAGTAATCCAAACACCTCCCCGGGTCATTTCTTCTTTCTGCTACTGTCAGTATTAAACACATAGAAAAAAATAATGCACAAATAAGTAAAGTAAAACAAGTAAACATTTTGTGATCTCATAAGTTTTAACAGCTTTATATAGCCTACAACTACTGAAAGCCCAAATATTCAGCATCTACCTGCCTGATTAACATACACATCTTTCAAAATGCAAGTCGTTAATTTGTTACGCAAGATTACCAATACAATTCTCCAAGCCTAAGCCTCGTGAGTAATTTTACAATTCAATAGTAACCCCCATGACTACAAAACAGATGTGAAAAATCTAGATTTAAGAAAGATTTAAGAGAAAAAAATGATTTTAGATAAGATTTGCACAGTGTTAGAAATATAAATGCTAATTTTCACAGAGACAAAGCTGCTCTGCTATTCCTGCAGTGTAATAATATTTATATTACTAGTGCGTGCATGTGCCTGACTGTGAGTATGCAAAAGCAGGCATGCAAGGAGTTCAGGATTCATGTGTGTAGTAACAAGAATTGATGCAAATGTTCATCTGCAGGTGCAGCACAAACTCAAGCGGAGCTATCACTCGAGAGCTGCTCATATAATTGAGGTCAGAGCACTTGCTTCTCAGCCTTCCTCTCCAGTCGAGTCCCAACAGTTTTTTCTCTGGTCATTTCTCCAGCAAAATGTCCGTCATTAAATACACCCGACAACGACAGCCATAATCTAGCACTATTAAGATTTCGATTCCCCTTGTCCTTTGAGGACAAGATGTAATGGCTCAAAAACATCTATTTAGGCAGATGGTAGTGGATTTATTAAAGGGGCGTGTTTCATGAATATAGCCTCATCTTATCGGCCAAAGCACTTTTGATTACATACCTTAATAAGTGGATGTCTTTCAGGAAGGGTGAGTGCCCTGCAGCTGACTTAGACCTATTGATAAACTAGAGGAGTTAGCCATTGGAATGCATCCATTTCATCTGCTATTAGCGAGCCTTCATTAAAAACTGGTAGAAAAGGGGAAAATGTACCTACATTATGACATACAAATGTACACTAAGGGAGTCAAGGAGACCTCTGACGATATGAAAGGTAATGAAAGCACAAATTTCTGCTGTTATCAATACAGCCTCTGTGTCTTTTTACAATACTTATAATAGGAAGATAGTGTGTGCGTGTATGTGTGCCCTTGCATGTACGTGTGTGTGTGAGTGTGGGTGTGTGTGTGCTTCAGGGGGTTATGAATGAGTGCAGGCCAGCCCTAAATGCATTTTGATTTATTTGTGTAGGGGCACAATATTTTTCCTCTACATTAAATGCTGGCTCGGAGGCTAATCTTTACCTCTGAGTGGAAGCCTGGTTTGGTGGAAAGGGGGAATTATTTCAGGGTCAGACGCTATGCACATAAAAGCTCTGGTTATGCCCAGAGTTGTTGTTTACTGCTTTGGGAAGTGGCAGTTGGTTTTTGTTGGGGTTTTAAGCTTTACTGTAGGTGTCTTCAAAGCAAACAGAATCAAGTAAGACCTCTGCACGCAACATGAAGACATGAGAGACATGCATGATGAGATCACTGATTTTATTATCACCACTTTTCTATCAACGTAATGGTCTCCACAAAGAAAAAAAGAACATTGCAGCTCACTCACATTACCAAGCCTCCCAGAAAATGTGCGAGCCACCCTTGACGTTCAGTCACACAAGGTTCATTTCTTGATGGCTGAACTTTAATTCATTTGTCTTATGCAGAGCAACTATTTGACCTTGTGGATAGAGATTAGTGGTGATGAAGGCTATCAGGCACCATGCTCCCCTCATGTAATAGAACAAGATTTTTACATAGCCAATTATGTCCTTTGCATTCCGCTTGTACGCACAGTTCTGTCAGAGCAAGCCCAGTCGGCTGTGGTGGATTTGTGGTATTATAATATCAGGGCCATTTGGACAGATTTCTTAGTTGCTCTTGTTTTACTTTCATTTTGAACTTTTGTGATGTGGGTAATTAGTGAAAATTAAACTATTTTATTAAAAGCTGGATTGGAAAAAGCCATCTGAACAGCTTATTAAAAAAAAGACTGACATTCAACCTAATGCTGTTCTGCAACCTTCAAAAAGCTACAAAGAGGCCACTTTGCCATTAAATGCTGCTGTAAAAAAACGTCCACAGACTTCACATCCTTTTTGATCAGAAGGTACAGAGTGTACAAGTGCAATTGTGAGCCATTACCTCAGCAATTATTGTCAGCCTTTTGGTACCACACTCGCTTCACACACAAAAGTATAATTTTTAGTCTTCAAAAACAGGACTTGAAATCCTGATCTGAGGGGTAGTTCAGCCTCACTATCTTGTCATCTGAAGGAGTATAAAGAAAGATTATAGGTAGGCTATAGAAGAGAAGGGAGAGTGATAGAGAAATCCACTGTAATCTATAGGTGTGTAATTGGAAGCCATTACTTAAATGTTTTATTATCCCACAGTGGCTGTAGCAGCTCCATCGTTTGGTTGAGGTGAGTAAGAGTGTGGTGTAAGGGAACTGTTTTTTCTTTAACCATTCAGAGCAGATGCGTCTTTGATAGCATTCAAATTATGGCACACTATTCACACATCATAAGATGTCCGGCTCAGTTTTACTGATTGGAATTCTTTTTAAATCCTGTGGTTCACAGAAAGATTTGATGGAGAATGATTTGCACATTGCGTCCTGTAAATGCCCTTTCTAAGTTTCACTCAGTGCAGCTCCTTATTCTTGCTTGTTTAAGTTTTTGGGCAGAGCTGTATCTGAAAGAATAAACGTTAAAGTCAGGTCTTACTCTGGGGGTTTGCACACAAGAGTGTCGAGAAGACATTTTTGGAATGGCGAGTACTAAATTATTCGTGGCAAAAACGCATGAACCATGGCATTTTGAAATGTACTGTTTTGCAATTTGCCTAATGGAAAATGTCATCAGATTGAGAAGCAGTAGGTACATTACATTACATTAAGCTCACCATAGTACATAGCACCATAGTATATCAGTGTTTGTGGCCTACAGGCTCTCAAATGGTTAAATATGTTGACAGTAGTGTGCAGAGTACTGGAAACTGCTGACATTATTGCATTTCAATGGATACTGATACTGTATGTAAAATCCTAATAAAAAAAACCAAAAAAAAAACCACTGTC
Source organism: Rastrelliger brachysoma (assembly GCA_024605115.1). Classification (NCBI taxonomy): domain Eukaryota; kingdom Metazoa; phylum Chordata; class Actinopteri; order Scombriformes; family Scombridae; genus Rastrelliger; species Rastrelliger brachysoma. Next base: position 340 of record JANJYP010087716.1, on the reverse strand, counting down.
TTATATTCGGGACAATACGGTAATACAGACACATAAAATTAAAAAATTTAATTGGTTGCATTTAAGCTTGTTTTTTCTCCTGTTATCTGCTGCTTAACAACATACAGCAGATCATGTGTGGGGATATAAGTGCTAACCAAGGAGGTTAAGATGAAGATAGTTCATAACTTTGTGTTTTTTAATAATCATTCAGTAAATTGGGCATTGTTCAAAGCAGGCTGGAAAATGTGAACTTATTTATAGTTCAAACATTTCACTGTGACATGTTTCAGCTTCTGTTAAACTAACAGAGCTACAGTGGGTTCTGGTCTGAGCTTTCAAAATAAAACCTTTGCTATTG
>JANJYP010087701.1:0-12913 GCA_024605115.1 Rastrelliger brachysoma | reverse complement strand
AAATATTATATTTTGCATTCTAATGTAGGTCATTATGCTCATTCATGGCATCAAATATTTAAAATGTAGCCTACACTTTCTGTTGAGCAGAGAAGGAATGCTTTGCTTTTCTCTGTTCTATTATGTGTAGATCTACTAATGATATGTACGCTAGGAATCTTTTTGCCCAAGGTTGTCATGATCGTGAATGTGATGATGTTTTTAATGAAAATTAAATGCCTATCTCATCTGACCAAAATAAGGTTGTGAAGGTCTGATCTGTGGCCGATACAATACATGTCTCGATACTCTACAGAAGATCCAATACATTAAAGATATTTAAACAGCAACTAGTAATATGATTAGATACGATTCACTCCCTAATCACGATACAGTGAGATTCCACATGATATGCTCAAATAATATAATGTAATATGATACAGTACTATGATACAAAGGAATGATGCCATATAATTCAATGAGTTTGTTTATTAACTAAATAAAAAAAGACCTTTCACCAACAGGTATTGTTTCTAAGGCCAGTGTCTTTTTCAAGGTTACAGTTTAGTACACCTTTATAACACCTGGCTCACAATTAAGAAAGCTCAAGGTTAACAACAATGAGACCTGGTGCAATAAAAAATATTACTACCAGGCAGCGGATGTGTTAACATTCAGTAGCAGGTATACTAACTCAGCACTAAGCAGCAAAACACAGTTTCTATATTATCAACAATAAAAACAAAATTAATCTTTCACAAACAATCTCTCATAATTGTGTCAAATGAAAAAAATGTTCACTCTTACTGGTATTAACATGATGCTTTACACAAATGAGTTTCACTGTTGTTATTACTAACCAGCATCTGTTATTGTCTGTGAACGAGTGGAGCTGTCAGCCAGGGATCATTGAAAAGTTACTCTCCACTGTTGGAATTATAAGCCCAAAATGAATTTGAATACCATGCTGTCAGATGAATAGTCCTAATATTAAATAATTGTGAGCTTATATTTCTAACTAATGGCAGAGAACATCTAACTCAATGGTTCTTAACCTTGTTAGAGGTACTGAACCCCACCAGTTTCATATGAGCATCCNTGTGTGTGTGTGTGTGTGTGTGTGTGTGTGTGTGTGTGTGTGTGTGTGTGTGTGTGTGTGTGTGTGTGCATGGGTGCGTGCGTGCATGCATGCATGTGTATCCTGTGTGACTGTGAGTTCGCCCTGGGTTAAACTGTATTGTAATGCATGTTACTGGCATTTGTACGGGTAAAATATTACCAACTTTGCTTTTGTAATGCCTTATATTACTGCATTACAGCAAAAAACAATGCATTGCAGTTTATCATTTAAGGTTATTATTCATCATGTTTTGTTGTACAAGGTTCACGGTTCCTTTATTTGTTATTTAGACATTACATCAGAGATCCACTGTAGAACAGTGCATAAAAGATGACAATAAAAATAAGAAATACAAATGAACTGAGGATGATTATTATGTAATTATATTTATTTGATTATGACAATATTTTTGGACAACATGAATCTGATCATGTTTTTACATGCATTGTACATCTGCTGTACAGACTGGGATTTTTTTTTTATCCCCATTCATAATAATTCATACTTTGTCAGTATTGCAATATGCTAAAACTGAAATGAAAGCATTTAAAATGCAATCTAAATGAAAAAGTATCATTTGACTTTACTTGCAATGTCTTGTATTAAAAAAATAGATCACAGAAAAGAACCGGCTGAGGTTTGTAATTTTGACACAGCATCACTTGGATCATATCAAGGAAAAAATAACATAATAATAAAAATTATTTTCACATTATATTTTTACAGTATGATTGCACATTTTAAATCATCAGAAAAAAAGAAAGAGAAAATCTGACAGCTATTTAGTATCATAACTACACAATATGTATAACATCTGACATTTGTAAAATCTGGTATTAGTGTATATAAGGTTTGGCTCGTGTGCAAATGTTGGTCCTGCTATGCTTCTGTACCTTTTGTTGTTACTGCATTACTGCTTCACCTACGCTTGTGGATGTGGAGGACATTGTTGCAGGAGGGGCAGGAATGCTCCACATCTTTGCAATCATTCACACAGAATGGGATCAAACAGCAAGGCCAGCATCTGGTGTGGAGCATCAGAGGTTAAAATGATACCTTTACATGTGTACAAATGTGTGTATACCTGAGCGATGTGTATTGAGTGTGTTACTTACCCCAAGACTCCTAATACGCCACAGATCAGCCAGGTGAGAAACCCATTTCTGTAGTCGATTTTAGTGACAACAGTGGTTTGGCAGTGGGGACAAGTCATCTGTGCAGGAGCTTCGGTTGGCATCGGCTGCACCATCACCACCTGGGTCACTGTGAGGGACAAAAACAACAGTTCAACACTCTCCGAAGACTACAATCTGCTTACTAACAAGTCACTGAACTCCATGCTGACTCTTTTTCTTTGTTTTCAAAATAAACCGTTTTTGCTGTGTTAGCTGTAAATTTTGCAAATTAGAACTTGTTTTAATCTGAGAGAGACAGTTGGAAACTTACCAGGTTGTAAGACCTGAGGTTGTTGTGGGGTGTACTGGTAAGCAGGCTGTTGAACTGGGCAAGAGAAGTGGAAAATTAACTCAGGAAGAGGTTAAGGAACAGAATGAAAACACACTGAAAAATGTAACTCATGATAGTAATGTAATGTAACTCAAGTTATGAGTTACATTGCAGTAAAAGAGGTTTGATAAGCAGTTAAAACGACACTTACTAGGTACATGAATAGGCTGTTGGGCCAGAGGTGGGCCAGGGTATGGTGGCGCTGCCACTGCTGGGGGATACTCTGGACCCTTCTCCATGATATCTGGGTTTGGGAGTGAGAAAGAAAGGTGTAAAAGTAAAAAAAAAAAAAGATATAGCAGTTCTCCTGATCTCTCTGAACCAAGGAAAGAGGATATGTTTAACAGAGCAGGATAGCTGATTAAATGTGGGACAAACTTGAGTTGAGACTGAAACCTGGAATTTCAATGCCAAAACTCACTCATCAAGTTAGTGACCATTTTAATGCAAAGAAGTAGTTCATTGTTGCAACAGTGTCAGACAAACCGGTTTAGTGACATCACCTATTACATTGTAATACCTGGTAAGAGTGAGTCATCTCATTAGTCAACTTTAGGTGAATAATATACTATATTTTAATGTTTTGGGTTTTTTTAAAGATTTTTTTGGCACAGACATCTTTATTGTAAAGTTAGTAGACAGGAAATGGGAGAGAGAGAAGAGGTAGACACGCGGGGAAAGGACGTTCTGGCCGGGATTCGAACCAGGGTGTGCCGCTTAAGAGCACTGTTCCATATGGCCTACGCTCTACCCACTGCACACCACCGAGCAAGCCGATGTTTTAAGTAAAAATACCACAGAAATGCTTTTGTTTTTTTTGTTTTTTTTTTGCATTAGAGAATATCTAGAGGTCTCAATGGTTTTGGTTCTTTTATCAGCAGTTTATTTAAATGTAAGAGACTTCCTCATAAACCTGTCAAAAGCTAATGCAAATAAACTTTTTTTTAGGCTGTTTTTGGCTGATTGTATTCAGGCAGATGTTTATCAAATAATGTAATTACTCTCTTTCTAAGTGTAAATATTCCATGGTAAATGAAATGTGCCATCTCTGTGTTTCCATTTTTTTTGGTGGGTTATTTTTTTCATTGCATATGTGTTGTCAAATTGTGAAATGTTTATTTTCAGCTTTATGGGGTGTTGTTGTCAGAGTGAATAACTCCCTGGGTCTTGACACTTTATCTCTTGGCCATGGTCCAAATCAGATAATGTGCTCTGACATTAGATGAGAAGAATTGTTCCTCTGTGTAAACCTACTGTAGAGAATTTTACTGTCATGTTTAATGGGTCAAATGAAAGTAATACAGTGACCTATTAAAACTCTACAGACTCAATATCTAAACCCAAACCTCGACATTTATTGTCAAGCCCAAGTCACTTACATAGTGATAAGTAAAGCAACATACACACAAATTCTAGGATGACGTGAGACCTGCTGGAGCTGGTTTTCATTTTACCACAACATTACAGACATTACAATGACACTGTGTAATGTCTGTAGTTTGTACACAACAAGTTAAACACAATGTTCCTCACTTTTATCATGTATGATGAAAGAGTGGACAACCAGCTTAAATGGGATGTAAATATAGAAACTATTGTGAAGTGAGGCCAGCAAACAGTACAGATATTCTCAGTCATTGTTAACAGTATTGAAATAGATATTCTCTAAACATTTTATTTGCTGGATTTACAGTCTGTCAGTGAGCTACAGAAGTATTGTAAGGACCTATTTAAAGATGCTCTCAGTCCCTCACAGAGACGTTTGGTTAAGTATTATTTGTTTGTGCAGCATTATTACTTTGTATTTGTAGTCATATTTTTAAAGAATTTTGTCTATAGTTTTGTTTTTTAAATGTATAGATTTTCATTTTGTTTTTAGCTTTAGCTGTTGAGATTTTTCATGAACATTATTTTATCTTTGCTATGCTTTTGCTAGAACCAATTGATCATAAACAAACTTAAAATTGAATCAGNCACACACACACACACACACACACACACACACACACACACACACACACACACACACACAGTCACATAGCCTATACAATTTGCAGGAACAGGTGAAACTGCTTGAGCTGGTTTTTACTTCACCATAATGTTCAATACATTTACATTGTATTTTGTTTCATGAAACACAAAATGTTGAAAGTTTACACAGAGCAAAGAATTAAATAACTTTCCAAGCGGTCTCTTTGCATATAGACCTTTTCTGAATAGCTTAAGTCTGAATATAGTTTCTTATAACTTCAACAGCATGTTAGACTTTTAAACATCCACATAAAACATTTTCCTCAGTTTTCTCACAGTCATTCCCGCTCCTTGATTTTAAAGCAAGCATGAAAACATATTACAACAATATTAACTTTCAGCTTCTGCTGTCATACAGAATATGTGTTAGTTTTATCCAGGCCTTCCCTATCACTCTACATTTTATTTCATCTAAAGATAAAGAAAATACTGCTTACCTTGATAAAGAGGCCAAGAGTGTGAATGTAAGCCTGTCAGTGCGTCTTTCCTGTTGTTTGAGATAGCTTAGAAAGACAAACAATCTATTCACGAAGAGGGCGGGGCAACACAATAAAAAAAAATGCAGTGTATGTGATTCACATAGTTTTTCAAAAAATCTCACTCTACACCCCAGCACACACACCCATCTCAACTATGTATTATTAATAACAATGAAACAACAAAACTCTTGATAATATTCATATTATCTACTATATTTTATATTATGCTGTGACATTAGATTTTTACTTGTAATATGTCACTCTGCCTTTATGTCTATGAGAGTGTCAAGGAGTGTCCTGTTTGATACGCAAACAACCTACTGTCTTTATTACGGGTGCTGCACAGCAACTGTGGAGCATATAGTCATAGTGTCAAATGGAGGTCTGTTGTATTTTGGAAGCACTCAGAGCTCAAAAATATACAATCGCTGTATTAAACTTTTAAAATGATTCCACCTGTAAGACAGTAAATACTGTACTTAACCTCATCCTACCTGTTCATAACAAGAAACTGTACTGAATTTGTGTGGGGTAGACTGAATATGTTTTCCAGGTGATTGGCATGGTGTCTGTGGGTAGAGCTCTCTGGTGTGTGATACAATATGAATGATAAGCTCCAGTGTTGCTCAATCTATTTTTCTTGTGGTGCAGTTTCAAAATAATTGCTTTTATTGCCTCTTGTGTAAATCACATTTAATCTCATGGAAACATATTTTTACCTATAAATAATAGCACCCCACCAGAAGGCTCAGCTATATGCACAAGTTTAATTTTTAAAGATATCTACAGTCATCTACCTGACATTTGAAATATCATCTTCATCCATAGTTACTATGTTAGGGTCTGAATACTCACTTTGTTGTATTTGTACACTTAAATATATATTAATGGTATCAGTTTTATTTATATTTAATCAATTTGATATCTTTTCTGTGAGCAAGAAAGTATTTTGAAGGACTTTGAAAGTTTGTAATGTCAGCAGTATTGGGCTAATGTCACATGTAATGCTGCCTACTGGCCACATGGTGGAAGCAGTTAACCAAGAATGAGGGAGGATGGGAACAAGAGATACACTCTGTTGCACCAAGTGTGCGCCATAGTTACAGCTACTGAGTAGTATCTCTGAATAATATGTAAGGTTTGGTGTCCTGCTTATGACAAACTGATCTTTATCAGCTTATTTTTACAGCCAGGTTGTGTAGGCTCAGAATCTATTTAGTATGTGAGATAAGTTTCTATTTGCTTTGACATATATGGTCCAGTTCATTCACTATAGGATGCCTTCATAGTAAGTATTCTGCCCCCTCACAGCAAGAGGTTTTTTTGATGCTGCTAAGACCAAAGACACAGAGGTTAGGGTTGACAGATTGGTTGGACTGCAGTCCTCCATGAATATTAGTGGCTTGCCCTCCAGAGGATATGAACTTGTGATATTTGTAATGTTGCAGCCAAATACAGGACTTGTGTCCATCTTTCAATCCCGCAGGGATTTCTACAGAGGTCAGTGTAAAGTTGCATTTGAAATTTCTCCCCCTCACAACTAATGCCAGTGTGCTTCAAAGTAAAGTAATTATTGATTTTAGATATAACAAATATTACAATGAGCATCATACATGACAAGAGTGAAATGTGTCAGCTCCAGCTCCAATAGTTGAAGTGGTATTTAAATGTAGAAAGTATTGTTAAGCACAGAGTACAAGTGTAACAAGTCATTTTTATCAGTCTTTCATTGAATCTCTAAACCTGTTTTATTTGATGGATTTACCGTCTGACAATTTAACGGTATTGAGAAGATCTGTTCAAAGATGCTGTAAAGCTGTATTGAACTGAATGTAGCTGTAGCTGCTGTGATTGAAAACCTGTCTTTGCAGCTATATTTGTCCCAGACCTTTGACCAACACAGATGTTGATGTGTGGAGGTTGTCCTCCATCAACTGGAAGGAATCGGTTCTTTAAGTGTTTTGTCTCTTACTGTACAGACTGTAAGTGACAAAACACTCCCTACAGAGGTCCAAGCCTAGTAAAATGTAAGATTAAAGGCAACAAAAATGTTTTATTCAAGTAATTATATCAGAATGCATTAAACATTACAAACAATAACATTTCTTTCATCTCACACAGTGTGTCAATCTTGTGTTGTTTGATTTGATAGATTTATGTTTCTCCGATGCCCTCTTCCTCCTAGTCCACCTCCTTCTCCGACCTCCTTTTCTCTCTCTCTGAGGATACAAGGGTCATTTAAAGATGAGAGCTCCTGAAGTCCCTGTGTTTCTTTCTTTGATTTAAAACCAAACAGAAATATAACAAAGCCTTGATCTGTGCTGTACCCTTAGGGATCTTTTTTATGATATGTGTCTTCCTCTTTTTTATGCTATTATTGGAATCAAAGAGACTGTAAAGCTCAGTGCAGGAAGTTAATCAAGTCTATAGTTTTAGTAAATTTCTGTTCAGTGTCACTGAACAGAAACAGCAACTTTCTACTTTTTTTCCCAAACAACTTAAAACAACAGCTTTTGTCAGGTTATATATCTTTATATAGCATACATCTTGTTTCAACATTTTTACATATATTTTTTTCCTGGTGAAGCATTTTTACACATATTTGACATATGATATGTCATTTGTGGATGTGAAGTACATCACATATATTCACAGATGCATTCACATCTTTGTTGTTGCAACTGCAGATTTGTGAGATTTGTATCTTGCTACAAGCAGGCTAACAGGAGCCTTGAAGACTTAATGAAAGAATGAGATGAAAGAAAAATTTAAGAGACTGCGGCAATTCAGCTATAACTGAACTGAGTCATTTATTTGGAAATGAAAAGTGGGGCAAGAAGAATAGATCTGTGGAATAATGAGAGATTTGAAAACAAGTCTAAAGTCTGTCTATAGTCTGCAGTCTACCTATCTAAATATATGATGAATGGAAACATACTGCATTCACTGAAGTGTAGACTTTATCTCACTTTGACTTTCATAATTATGAATTCTTACACCATATTAAGTATCCTAGCATTACTAAACACAAANAGTCTGCAGTCTACCTATCTAAATATATGATGAATGGAAACACACTGCAGTGTAGACTTTATCTCACTTTGACTTTCATAATTATGAATTCTTACACCATATTAAGTATCCTAGCATTACTAAACACAATGGTGGCAACATAATATTTAGAGAGGATCACAGAATTTACAGCCAAAATTTGCAACCCATGAGATCCTGTGACATTAGAGGATGAATCATCATTTTTAAGTCATATTTCTGTGTTTTGAGAAAATGATTCTTTCTGTTAAACATCCACATATGGATTAAGTTACTCATGACAAAATTGTCCTTTATTGGTCTGTGATTGTCTGATATGTTGTTTATGTATAGTATGTTCAGAATGTATTTTGTGAGTCAAAGCCAATGTCTTTATTTATTCTCTTCTTATAAAATTCCCTGATACAGTAATAAATGTCTGCCAAACATTTGTTTCTTTGTTTTTCCCTCCCTTCCAGAGAGTGCTTAAGATGCTTTCTTTCAGCTTAAGGTGGAACCCAAGCAAGTGCTTTCAAAGAACCCTGTCTTTTTTATATTTCAATTAAAGACACAAGAAGAAACACAAGTACATAATAATTAGTGCTACTCTGGAAAATACAACTTTTACACAGATCAGCCAGAACGTTAAACCACTGACAGGCAAGTGAATATTATTGATTATCTTGTTAAAATGCAGTGATCAGTATCTACCTACTTAAAAGTGGTCCGAGAAAGAACAACCAATTAACCAACAATAGGGTCATGAGTGCCCAGGGTTCACTGATGTATGTGGGGAACAAAGGCTAGAACATCTGATATAGCACATATTGCTGGAAATGTTAATGTTAACTATGATAGATAGTTGCAGACAGGTGACCACTGTCCACAGCAGAAAGCATCTACAATGGGCATGTGAGTGTCAGAACTGTACCATAGACCTGGCCTGATCTGATGAATCATGTTGTAATTTGAACTGCACTAGGGTTCATAGATGGCATCACTGGTGACTCAAAAAGGAACAATGGCCAGCTAGCATGGAACCAACCTAGCTACCAGGATTCAGAAACCTACAGATCCTTACTGTGGTCATGTAATCAACCAGTGATTACAGCTGAAATGGAGCAGATACAAGACCAGGACAAGAGTCTGGAGTTGCTGGTTTGAGGGACCCCTTTTATCTTTATTTTTCAAGGATCTATTTTTGTCAGACATGAGAAAGAAGAAGAACTTTAATCCAAGTCATTTATAGCTCATGGCAGTGATGATAAGGTGTGAAAGGTTAACGTGTGAATCACTGCTGCAGGACCAGTAGACCAAGAGCTTATGAACATCAGAATGCCTTATGGGTATGAAGAAAGTTAATGTTTTAGAGAAAAAAAGATGTTGAGCTTTCAAGTCAAACCTAGACAATAAATCAATAAATAAAAACATTCCTAAAGCCACACAGTGAACCCATGCTACAGATGTGTGAGCTAGAACAATGACCATGACTCTAAGCTTTAATTTGTGGTCAATCACATGCAGTTTTCCTCAGCTCCATAGTGGCATTTGACATCATTGAGCTCACTATTTAGGTTTTCTGGTTCACGACGTTACAGTTTGGTTCAGTCTCACTGCTCTCATTACCATTGTTTCCAAATGCAGCAGGCAGCTAACCCTCCTGCCTGGCACAAAATGGATGACAAAGTTAGCAGTTATCCGGTGATCATAGCAGAACATTTAATAATACAACAGGCATAAAGTAGTTGGTTAAGACAAAAAATACAGTTAAAAGGAGAGTATTTATAGTTTCTATATAGTACATTTATCAAATTAATTGAAGCATTACTCCTAATGAATGCTAATTTTGCATGTAAATAAGCTTTGCTAATATTTGTCATAAGATGACAATATTGTGTTTACAGCTTCTTTCCGAAAAAAAAAAGTGACCGAAAAAAAAAAGTTATTCAGTGCTTGTTTGAATATGAAATCCTTTTGAATATCTTTTAAATAACTGTCAGAAGCATGTTGTGCTGTTATAAAGGGTGGTAATAGATCCTACAAGGTGCAACTACAAGAAAATTTCTCATACATTGTACTTAAGTGGGGATTTGTATCTTGCAGTTATCATAAACTTTATCATAATGTCAACATTATGAGAAAAAAAAACAAAAAAAAAGAAGAAAATAGAGTGCTATCACAGTTTCAGGATAAAAAAAAAAAAGTTGAAAGCCTGAATAAAATTATAGCCTGTTTCTAGGTTTTATCTTAGTATCATCTCCATAACAATGAAAGACATTTTGGTTATGCATGACATTACTAAGAGAAAGCACATGAAAACAAGATTTGATTCTGGTTTGTTTTGTTTAAAGCCCACTAGACAACATTTTGCCACGATACATTTTAATTATCTTGAAAATATTTTGTTTCCTGACATCAGAACAGTCTTCACATTGATAGAGTAAAACATTTCAAGGCTGAAAATAAAAATATCAAACAGAACATCTCAGGTGGCATATGGAGCTCAGAACAGTAATTAAAACAGTGCAGTAGCAGCACAAACCTCTATTATGTGCACAGAGTATTCAGCCTGCGGTTGTGCATAAATTTATCTAAAATCCTCTTGTCCTGTTTGAATGAGCTTGAAAAAAGATGAATCAAGTTAGCTTATACTCAGAGAAAACACCATGCATTCATACATAAATCACTACTTGAGCACTTTTCTTTTTATATCCAGCCATATAAGCAGGGTCTGATTACAACTTATATGGTTACCGCACAGAGAAAACCTACAGTCCTGTGGGTCAAGAAGAATAGTATTGTCTACTGTAACATCCAGTCCAGTGTCAAATGCCTGAGAGAGAGAGGACTAACTCCATCCAGAGGTTATTTTAAGCTTATCATGGTGTGAAAAATATGTGAAATGTAGGGAAGGATAATTCCCTGCTGCAGTAACAAGTGTGTATGTGTGTGAATGTGTGGGAATAAAAGAGACAAAACTTGTGAGAAATGTAATTTGTACTCCTTCAAGGAAATAAATATTACATTACTTTTTTCTGTTCTCTATGAAATTATGTTAATCTCATATCTAATTTAGGATATTCCAGTATATTTCTTACTCTTACTAAGATTGCTATTACTGGAAATAACCTGTATAATTACATGCAACTGAACTGAATTGAGGGCAGGTGACACGGTATCCTAGTTTTGTAGAAAAAGGAGGTCAGGTGAGACGAAAAAAAGGAGCAACAGCTTGATGCTGAGTACAGCAGAGAGGGTGGTAAAGAGATAAGAAAGGACCAGTAGAGTGGAGTGTGAAGAAGAGACAGGAGAGAGAGAGAGAGACACCGGTGCTGTGGAGCTGTGATAAATGCAGACCGCCCACGGTGTGGCCTTTCATATTTCAACACCCCTGCCCCTCATTTCTTTCCCTTACAGTCCTCGTTGTCTGGCCCAAAAGGCTCATAATCTGACCAGGGGGTCTCCAGTTTTTAAACAAAGACATGATTTGAGTTCACCATAAAGTGTCACTTGCACNCACACACACACACACACACACACACACACACACACACACACACACACACACACACACACACACACACACAAACAGGATTTTTGTAGAGGCTTCATGTCGACTTTCTGCTCTGGACATCAAAGACTAAGACAAGCGTGCAAATGCCACAATGGCTGTGGTGACTAGGAACGTAACTGTAATCAGTTCAGACAAGAAGCCACTGTGTTAAGGTATTAGGTGTGACTAATTCTGATTGCAGAATCTCAAAGCTGCCATATCTTTTTCTGTTTCTGTTACCTTTCTCTCCATTCTGCCTCCACTTTGGAGTCTTTTCTTCTGCCCTTAATCAGCTGCAGCATATTTTCCTCTACTGGCTCATCTTAAATGACTCTCATTCTTTCTCCTTCTGTCGCCAACTCTGTCACGGTTTTACCGAGCACATCCTACTATAATATCTTACTGTACAGGATCCAAAAGATTTTTTGTCTCTTTTAAAAAGCCCAATCAAATCAAAAAGTGGCACAGCAAATATTTTCTGCACAGCCTCGCAAATTAGGAAATGATAGACAGTTGTTTGCTAATTGTCAGAGTTGTCAGCGAGCAGTTACTGTTATGACAATGACTGTAAGGTACCATTCATTCAAAAGAAGTATTTGTACTATTGAGTCAATTTCACTTCTGTAGAGCAGTTTGCACTGTTATAAAGAGATTTGCCCTGTATTTGCTCTTCTGAATAAATTTCATGATCATTGCATTTACTTTGGCATGAAATGTAATTTTTTTAAACACAAGTTGTCAAAATCTTAACAAAAATGTGTCCATCACAAGTGATATTATATCTGCAAGAACATTTTGATGAAACATTTGAGAAATCAAGGTGCATTTCACTTCTGATTGATCCAGGTGGTGCTTTATTGATTGACTTTCTTCTTTTGTCCATGAGCACCAATCAATATCTGTGGAACCACTGATTAGACATTGATGACGTTTGGGAAAATTATAGATCTCATCAGTGTAGACAATTGTTTCCAAATATATATTGATTGGATTAACTATACACTGATTGGCTCTACCATTACAAGTCAGGTAAAAAGTGATGAACCTGCTATTGATTGGCATAGAGGTGGACTCTATCATCCAGGACGGTATGCTTACTGTTGTGCTGTCTTACACTGTCTGTCAACATGGTGAACATAGAAAATGAGGCCACAGGAGATGACTCAAACATATTCTAAACCTCTTTGTTCCCTCTCTGACAACTGTACTGTACAA
>JANJYP010087696.1:0-50978 GCA_024605115.1 Rastrelliger brachysoma | reverse complement strand
TAGATCTCCTTTTTTCTTCTTGAAAGAGGAAATTTTGCCACTAAGTTAATGCACTTGGACTGGGCTGCATTATACTTCTGAACCCTCTATCATAATTATATACAATTTCATGTGACATTTTTAAGTGGTAATATGGTGTAGTGCACATTTTTAGTCTGGTAAAGCTCCCTACTGTTATTTCTAGATCATTTCAATTGCATTAAGTTTGCAGTGTTTCTGCTGCTGAGATACAGCCTCTGATAGACTCTGTGAATGCTTAAATATACAAACTAAGATGCCCTTGCAGGCATGTGCTCATATGACACAAGTAAAGGCTATGTGCTTTACAGTCAGACAAGATGGGAACAGAAGGTCATGGAGAGGTTTAATGTTTCAAGTCACTATAAGAATGGCAGCATTCCAGTAGAGTGCTAAGAAACCCTTGTGAAGTTTAAATGTCATGACTTGGTATTACACTGACTGACATCAGGTTGTTCAAGTGAAGTCAGGATTACAAAGCTACTTGCACCTATGATAATGATTCGTCTTTGAAAATTGTTATATGTGCAGAAGCCATTCTGCACATATAACAATTTCATGCCACAAACTGGGAATGAAAACATTGACATATGACTGCAATGCAAATATTTTCCTAAATGTCTTGAAAGTGAAAACAAATTATTAGATCACATATGGAAACTAATATTCTGAGAAATATACACTGACCAACCACTTTATTAGGTATGCCTGTGCAATCTAATGCAATCCAATATAAAGTGCTGCAATTAATTTTACTTTTATAAATGTTATATATTTTTCAGTTTTTGTAGACAGTCATATTTTGCCCTTTGATGCATGTTAATGATGTGGGCAAAATAACACTTTTCAATGTAATGCACTTCAGTACACCAATACAACCTCGCATAAAATAGACTCAAGCACCTTTATGACAATGTCAACAAAAACTGAAAATGCACTAGATGCATAGGTGTTTATGATAAAGTGCTCAATAGGTGCATACTGTCGAATAGTATATAATAATGGCAAGTCATTTTACTGTAAATATATTTGCTGCTGTTATTACTTCAACTTACTTTGGGATCTTTCTCATAGTAGTACTGCTGGGTTCGGATCCACCTGCCAACCAAGTGGTCCCGCACAGTGTGGGCAAGAGCAAAGTAGTAATCCCGTTTTGTTGCCACATTTCTATCTTTGACCAGTGTAAAGTGGAGATGTCTGTTGAAGTTTTGCTTCAGGTCTGTGACGTTCTCAACACCAGCCAGGCCTCTCACTGAAATCTGTTTCCTTTTATCATGGTCAGACAGTGGTTTCGACATAGTGGCACAGGTCTCACAGCTCAGGGCTCCAACTCTGAAAGAATGTAAACAGCAAGCACACACCACCAGGCCCAGTGACAGCAAGAGAGGCACCAACACTGCAGGATCGAGTTCAGCATTTTAAAGGCACATCTATGAATATTACGCAGAGGGTGGAGCAACTCATATGTATTTGGTAAAGGGTGGAGCAAATGTTGATGATGGAGGTTGGAACTTTTTAATTTTGTAACATGAATATCTACAGTGAGGCCCCCCTTGGACCAAAGATATAGGATTAGCGGCAGTAAAATATGATGACAAAATTATTTCTAAATTAAATAATCATAAGGTAGATGAAAATACAAAGATTATTATCATTATTATTACACTAATATGATAATATCATCATCATCATCATCATCATCATCATCATATTAGTATTCATTATTATCCTTGTATTTTGCTGTTGGATAAATGACAACTGAGACATTCACAAAAGTGACAACCTGCAATGATTGATTGAGTGACTCAGCACTGTTCATTATAATAATGTGACATAAAGTAGTCTTATTTAATTTTTCTATTTATTTTCCACATAACATATTAATAGCCTGCCCACTGCCTGCATAAACCATTTTATGATATTGTAGGAGAGAAACATGGTAACAATAAGATCTAGCAGCTCCAGTGGCTAACTGCATTTTCTTCTCATAGTGAGACTTGGCAGGAGTTAACTGCCAATATAGGTTTGAACATTAAAAACTATATTTTGCTCCACCTAAAGAGCAAAACATTGCAAAGCCAGCTAAGTTTCATATTGTAGTAGTTTCACTACATTTATAAATTGTTGCATTAGAGGGCAGCTACTGGAATTTATATTAGCTACCAACATTACAGGCATTGGAATAGGTCTCACTTGTACTTCAGCTTGCTCTAAAGGGTGGTCGACATTTTCACGCTACTGTGTCAGTTCACTACAGTCAGTAGTGGTACAGTACTGCAAGTAGTTATAAACCAGTGATCCAGAGTCTGTGTGTAGATCACATCTGTTCAAGGGCCTGAAGCATTAACAGACACAAAATCAGCTGTAGCAGAGTCACTAAAACCCACTCTATTTTCAGTTATCACTCTAGCAAGCCAAACCATCATGAAGTCTTAACCTGCTATAAATAGTAACGCTGACCCAGTCCCAAAGGCCATGATATTTGAAAGGCATATCTTGTTAATGTCAGCAAGAGCCGGCAGACAACACTAGAACATTACTATGAGTGGGTCCACAGCATAAGGCAGAAGGGAGTGTTTGCTGAGCTGTTATCAGCAGGATGCCATACTGCACACTTATCA
Source organism: Rastrelliger brachysoma (assembly GCA_024605115.1). NCBI lineage: Eukaryota > Metazoa > Chordata > Actinopteri > Scombriformes > Scombridae > Rastrelliger > Rastrelliger brachysoma. Next base: position 48,339 of record JANJYP010087696.1, on the reverse strand, counting down.
TTATATTGTTAAAAATGGGGTTCAGCCTTTGAATCAAAATTGGTTAAAAGCTGGATGAAAGGATGGATGTTACTTTAGTGTCAAAATGTACTGGATTTGACTGCACTTTCAATAAATGTTGACAGGAAAAGTATTTGGAGTAAAATTATCCCATCTTCCTAACCATTTACCACTCCGTTGCATGATTGGACAAGATGCAAGTAGAAAAAAGAAAAAAAAAGAAAAACAAAAGATGCCGCTGTCAAGCACTATAACAGTTGGACAGAAGCTAAATAGAAATCAAATTGTAGTTGGTGGTTGAAGTGCTTGTCAATGTTTCATGGCCAGTTCTGCATCATTAGAAGAATTTTTAGAACTTTTGCTGTATATAAATTCTGTTATGTTCCTTTTAATGTTCCTGCATGCCAAATGACCCCCAGAACAGAGGAACCATCACACAACAGATGACAGAGATTGAAGCTGGCGTGCCCCTGATTTGTCCATTATGATGAGCAAATTATGTTCTTACATGTCTACTGGCTGTTCTGTCAAATGGTACATCAAGCATTTCAAGACCACACTGAATGCGCTGCCTGATGGAAACAGTGAAAAAAAACCCAGCATTATTCTTGATGTGAAGGCAAATTTTGTACAACAAATGAAAGTGGTGCAACAGTGTAGCCATTGAACCAGGTCCACGTGCCAGTAAAATATGACATGATGTGAACTTTTGTATTTTGGCATTTTATTATTTCTTTATTTTTGTCTGTGAGGATACAGTTTTTAATTTATTATGTCTCCATCTTACATTCAGGGAGAGGCATGCAAATTTAATTATCTTTAATTTCAATCTTACTCCCCAGCACACATTAAGTCAGTTAACTCTGATGTTAATGAAGACTCTGATTGGCCAACGGTAACCACTGCAATTAATGGTTTGTCTGGCAGACAGTTGAAAAGTGTAGAGGAAACTGACAGACTGTGGCTACTAGGATGCATAAACTAGGATTTATGTGGCAGTTTATAGGTTTAAAATGCAATCTATTTTTTCATTAGACTAATTTTTCTATCAGATTACACAAATAGATGGATGAGATGTGAAAATAAATGACAAATTTAATTAATGAGTGCAGGCACAGCAGAGAAAAAAAGACCCTTTATGTTTAAAGCTGTGGATTTTCTCAAATTTGGTGTGAAATTTAAAGTGAATTTAGAAATAAATATCATTTTCATATCATATTTAAAGTCTGTTAAGCAAATAGAAAGAGCTACCCTTGAAAGCAGCAAATAACAATCAAAACAGCAAATTTAATATGTGCTTTGTGAAAAAAAAAATTAAATCTATGTTTTCATGTAGTCTAACTGATCTCTTGCTCAATCTCAGCTCTGGCACTGAAACTGGAGAGATTTTTCTTTCAATTCTTCACCCTTCAAAACATAGAGCTGACATCTAAACAAAACCTCTCTTCACCCATGTAGCTAAAAGCATCTGAAAGCTGCCTCACAGAATAATGTGCTACATTTTCAGGTGCACTTAATGTCTCACACCTCCAACTCTAAGTATCATGTTGTTCTGCATGCTTTTCAGAAGTGTTCTTTTTTATTTTATTCCTGCCTGTTTCATTCTTCTTTTCTTTTCACACAATTTTGGGATGCTCTTGCATTTGGCGGTCGCTGATGAGTTCACCCCTTTCGAAGTGAATGAGGGGATTAAAATTTTATTGCCTCCACATCAGGATGTAGGAGTCATGAGATTGCCTCCTGAGGAAGTAAAGGATGAAAAAAATGATCCATCAGAATCCTGTGGAAAAAAGGACTGATATGAGTGGATGACTTCCCTTGAGGTTTCATAGGTTCAATACACTGATATGAGTAATGGGTTGCACAGGGCACGTAGTTCAAGGAAAATTTGCCAATGCACTTTGAATAGGGTCAGCAATTTAGACTATAACAGTGTAGAGTAGACCAGAGCCAGTTAAAATGTCTCTTTTTATTTAAATAATCTTGTCTACATGCAGTAAAAACAGATGAGAGAAGGCTGCTGCTGCCCAAACATATACTACAGCCTACTGTACTGGAAGCAGCTAAGATAATCACATCACAAAAGCTCAATTTGATCTGGCTGTAATTCTCTTTTATTCACTCTCATTCACACATCAACTCCCAGACATCCACATTGCCACACAGTCTGTTGGTGTGAAAGCTTTTCTTTGCTTTTTTTGTAACGTTTTCCCCAGGAGAATGAGCATCTTTGTTTACATCTCACCAAAAGTTATGGAGGGTGATACACCTCACCTACTATCTGGTATAAACCCATGTATGGCGCTGCAGCAAACAACTGATACTAGGAGTCTGTGTTTTTACTTTTATCTCTTATTACTATAATGCATTGAATTTAATTACTGGAAGTTACATGGTTATAAATATGGTCCAGTAAAGCGTAGAATCTGAAGTTGTTCAATTAATTTTCACACACCATGAAATCATTTATCGCCAGTTCCCCTGCAATGATTTCCCATTCTGACAGACAAGATAAGTATCATTGTTTTTATTCTGAGTATTTTATCTCTGATGGTGAAAAAAAGGTGTTTAATTGCATCCACACTGAGCATTTCTCTCACGTAGTTAAAATGGTGGTGTATGTGCAGAATACCAGTCATCTGAATTGCACTGCATTTCTTCAGGGCAATGAATCATAGCTGCTGTGCTTCATAGGCATGTTGCTGTTGCAGTGTTTTACACAGGTCAAATGCTTCATTTTATCAGTGGACCCGTCAACCTGCAGCTGCACAGGAGAAATACTGTCACCTGGTGGTATATCTGGTAATGTCACAATGAAAACTAGCAGGTTTGTTCTGTAGTAAGGAGACAAACGCAGAACAAACAGTGCCAAGAGAGAGGATTATCAACTAAATAATTGCATTAACTTAATGGCACAAAGATAGTTTATTGATTGTCATCAGATTATTTGTTCACCCAATAATTTATGAATAAACAGATGAGGATTTGCTGGGAAACATGGTAATACATTCTTTTAAGACAAATATCCCATCTACAGGTGTTTTTATTTACATTACATTAACATTTACATTCGTATTGGTACACCAAGGTTGGTGACATCCCATAATTTCCATCATTACTCCATCAATCTCCAGTTTATAGAGCCACTCAAGCAGAACAGCTGCAAATACAAGTATAGCCTTATAGTGCATTATTAACGCAGCACATAACACTGAGACATTTATTCAGGTGGATTGAACACCCTTTTTATTATTTGTTTGTTTTGCATCTTTTTAATTAATTTATGCTACTATTTTTCAATCTTTTTTTTTTGTTCTGCTCAATAGGCCTTTTTCAGGGTAGACATTTTGAGTTTTGTGGCAAAAGCACAGGCGTTACTAATAATATTAACAATGATTCTTCTCCAGTCAAGTATGCCAGTAAACCATGACAGTGTGACAGTGAGCCAGCACACACAATACCAGGACCCTGAAAGTGAAGCAGTTAAATGGAATTCAGACACCATTAATTTTACAGTTTTCTTACAGCTTTTCTTACTGTGACATTTCAAAATGTCTTCTGTGAAAAAGGCCTATTGATTTTCATTCTTTATTTATCTATGATGAAATCATATTATCACATAATATATTTTTTCAAGGACAATTTTAATAGCCTACTGTTGTGACTTTAAAGCAAACATGTCATAAAAATTAGATATTTTATGCTTGAATTATTACTATCCTGTTTGTTTATAGTGTAAAGAAACAGGACAATATGAGTTTGCTTGAATGATACAGTGCATTACTATGCATTTAAACTTATTTTGCTACACAAAATCAACAACTGACATCAGCATTTTAGACCAATGTTGGACCACTAATCAATGTTACACACTATTGCAAAGCAGTGTAGATAAACACAGTGTAGCCTTTACTCAGCTGACTGCTTCTGCAGACCTTGTTTATTCACTCCAAACTCCTGCTGACTGTGTGTTATCTGGTGTGTTTTGAATATTAACAGGTTAATTTTACTAAGTTAAAGTGCCTCAACTACACAACACAGAGTATCACAAGAACAGCATAAGCAAATGTTGTCAACTGGTGGATAAGCATTTCTAAGAAACAAACAGAATAACTTGCAGTTGTTGCTGTATCCCAGAAATCAGATTCAATAACATGCATGCTTTACTTTAGTCCTGAGGGCTTTCTTATAATATGCATGTTGTTCAATATTTTAGTGCAAATGTGGATATATATCTCTGAAAAACAGATGATTTCCTCATCTGGGCCGCAGAGCTTCACTCTGCCTTAGACCAGAGCATAAATCAATAATTGCTTTAGACAGGTCACTAAAGAACACACACTGCACAGAATACACACTAACTGTTGGGTAGGCGTTTTGGGGGCAGAAATACAGTAGGCTCCTGCTGTTTACAATAAAAGCTTGTATTGGTCAGAGTGTAGTTGTGTCCCAGAGGGATGGACAAAAGGATCACAGCTGGCCAAGTGAACATAATCATGATTTAGTGCATTAAAGTAAAACACAGTTTTCTGTTCTCTTTCTATTGTCTTTATATTTGTTGATGCTTCATTGCACAATAGTTCTGCTTTGCAAGTTTTGTTTAAAACACACCATATATCCTGCTGCAATTGGCCTTATATGACACAACCAGCAGCTCTATAAGGCTGTGCTCAAGCATATCAGGTTTTTGACGAACATGTTATGTTAACTTGATCATGTTGAACATCTTATCACTGCATAGCATGCTAATATTTATTGCCTAGCCAAACAATTGTTTTTAAGTACAAAACAAAAACAAAAAAAAATATTTTATTTTGAAGTGGGGATGGTGGTAGAGGAAAATGAGTTTTCATCATTCATCCTCTGGGAAACATGAATTTCACAACAATCCCTCTAGTAGTTGGACAGATATTTCAGTCAAGACCAAAGTGGTGGACACACTGCCATCCACAGAACCTCGCTGCTAAAGCATGGCTAAAAATAGGTTGACAGATTTCTCACTTTTGTCTCTTACAATGATGTTTTCACTGTTCCTGTATATTCTACATCCCATAATTGTAATCGCCACAATATGTTGTTTTTTTCAATGCCTTTGTACCAGCACTGTGCTGTATGTGATGATTAAAATCTAGCTGCAACAAAGTCATTGACAGTTTAAAGCAAATCTGAGGCCTTGATGTTGAAAATGTGACGCTATTTATTTTCGATCTCAACTCAATTAACAATTATTTGAGGGTGGAAACATTAGAATTGGTAACTAAGCTCAACTAAATTCTCTGTGAGCGCCACTATCTAACCTGTACTGGCTAATACAGAACCAATAGTAATAGATAAATCAGTGTAGAGACATTGAAAAGCAAAAGGCTGGGAAGAGACAATGAAGATAAGATAAAGGAAACTCATAAGCACTCAACCTCTGCGCTACCGTAAATAGCAGCAGCAAACCATTCAAGGACATTTAACCCCAGAGATGTGTGGGAACTTTATTCTTCAGAGACAGGTTTGAAACAATCAAACCTCTGATGAGGAAATTCTTTGAATTTGAGTGTGCACCATCTCTGCTATGTGACTGGCAGGCAGATTGGTTGTAGTAATTTGTGGACATACATTTTGTTCAGAGCTGAGCTTTAGGTTGGTTTGCTGAGTTTCATGATTTATAGATTTTTCTTAGATGAGGTTAATATCAGTATTTAAAAAATCTATGAATAGACTTGAATTTTGGATGACTTGGGATAAGGTGGAAATGCATTACTAAATTCCCATAAGTTATGAATTATAAACATGGGTATAGAGTTGATTTTAAGCACTGACAATTTTGAAATGTAGCTGCAAAAGTATTCAACCCCATTTACTCACTCAGGCTGAATTGTTTTGCAGGCAAAAACATTTCAGAGCATTCATTATTCATGTCACCCTCAGATTCAAGATTGCTTTGATTTCATCTCTTGCGAGGAAGGCTCATACCAGCTCACCTTGACAGGCTTTTAGGGGTTTATACAGGTGAGTCAGCTGTCACTGATGAGCCAAATATCCTACACACGAACATCCATTTATTGCATAGACCTTGTGTTGAACTTTTTCACAGGTAAAGTAAGATTGGTAATTTTTATAAATGGAGTGTTTCTGCATGTTTTAAGGCCAAAATGCATCTCAAGCTGTCTTTTAATCACATAGACTCTATCAGGGTGGTTCCAGCTAATTTTAGATGCATTCTGTTAACCACTGTCAAAGTTAAAACTAAACACAGAGAAATTGTTTAGTTATTAAGCTATACCAATACAGTTTGAGTTGACCAGGTTAAAACACTAATGTTTTCTACCATCCTTATGTGCTTAGATTGTGTGCTTTCTTCTGTTCATTTCCAAGCATACATTACAAGAATAGCATAAAAACTTCCAAATTAAGAAAGGGGACTGCTGTTACACTAAAGTTCTTCTTTTATTTTGTGTTTCAGAATCTGAGACTGTGGGCCTCCCCCCAGACATAGTTTGGAAAAAGGTGCCCACTCAAATTGTCTTACTTTACCTTGTTTTGTTCAATTCCAGGATGCCTATGGGATGAAGATTATGTTATTTGATCCTATAGACACAATTGCACTGAGATAATGTAAGATAATTTCGACTGCACCAAAAAAAACCAAAAAGGCCTGTCCTAAGGCATTTATTAATTTTTTACACTGGGAAAAACAGTAAAAAAAAATATCCAAAATGACTGTATCTGAACTATCTGTAACCAAATCACACACATTTAAGCAACTCAGTATGATATCACTTTGATAATGTAATATGTCACTTAAAGGACCATTACTTTATGTGCTGTGAAACACAGATTACTTATAGTGCTGATACCATAGAGGCAGCCAAAAGTCTGACATATGATAGCTTTCAATAACATAAGTACAATTTTGCTGAATTGTAAGCTAATATCGACTTCTGATCAAAAAGGTTTACCCAAGTGTCATAAAAGTTTCCTTAAATTAGACAAACTAAATTTGGCAGGTGCTTTCCTATATGAAATAGTGACTGTTTGCGTAACCAACTCTGAATCATGGAAACATATCTTGTGAAATGGTTTCACTGCACAACAGGAGGAATAGCTTGAGAAATTGTAGAATTTTGTCTTGTGCCTTGCTAGAATGAGGGAAGAGGTGGGAGGTGAACCTGAGTCTTTCTTGAGGTCACCCTGCTGCCTTTTAAATGAACTGCCACTCCCACAGTAGGCTATATTGGAGATGTCTTTCTAATATGATGCTTGTGGTGTGGGAAAAAACGCACCTGCTTTACCACCACAGGTTACAAGTCTGTGGTTAAGCGCCGCTTAATCCTCCATGGCAACGCCGCTGTTAGTTTGATGGGGAGCAGGATTGGTCAACAGCAGCTGACCGCGCCCTCAACCCATATAAGCTACCTACCAAACTATTACCATCAAGTGTCGGGGGAATGACGGCTCTGCTGCTGCTGCTTCTGCTCGCGGTGCGGCGGAGGAGAGAGAGCATCTTTGTCTGTGCGGAGAGGCTCGGGGCTTCCCTGCCCGCCTTCCCCCATCGATACAGCAAAATCTAAAGATAAGAAGACTACCCTTCTGAAAGCAGAGGTCGCAAATTCAGCTGCGGCATCCATCTGCGCCTAATTTAGGATTTCTTTTTCTCCCTTTTTGTGCTGCTTTTTTGCCTGGCTGGAATATCCAAACCCTTCGCTGTATCCATGTGTCCGATGGCTGGATGATGCACAGGTAAATGACACCGCACACCTCTTACACAGAAACGACCTTATAGACGATGGTAATGAGCTTTAAAGCCTTGCTGCGGTAGAAAGCTACAAGATAAGCCGTGCTGTATCTATGTGTATGTGTTTTTTCAATGTCAGTGGCTGTTTGTAGGCTATTCCAAATCGGGGATGTTGGGGCTGCTGCTTGACACTTCTCTTGAGGTGTCTTTTTGGATAATTCACTTAATATAGCCGCAGATGATGAGATTTGAAACCAGCCGTCTTTGTTATCAGTGTTTACTGTCAGTTGAGGTGGGTGTAGGAGAGGTAGGGTTTCCAAATTCAACACGGTTGCGGATGAGGTCGCTTAATTGCGTGCCGGAAGACATGCCCTGTGGTTGGGCTACAGCAGTGGTGGCTTTGCCTTTGAATAAAGGCTGCAGCTCAGGCAGAAACATGGAAACCAGCAGCTACACAACCATTGTTTGATTTCGCAGGATGCCACATGCTGGGCTGCCTGGTTATTAATTTTTTATCTACATAAAAGTTAAGGTGGTCTTTGAGTCATGCTGCATACAGGGCCCTTGTCTCTTGAAATGCTAGAGGTAGCCTACCTGTATGTATTATTGAGAAGGATTTCATGTTCTGTGTCAAAGGATTGGCCAGTTTTGAAGACAGGAAAGGAGAAAAGCCATAGTTGAATCAAGAAGCTTCCACATCACCTGCAACAAAGGCCACTCTTTATCATTACAATGAGTGAAAAGTTGTGAGCTGGAAAGAAAAGATTTTCTTACCTGTGTGGCAAGAAAATGTTCCTTGAAACCTGCAGCCCAGTCTGCATGCCTCCATAGGAAGCTGTTGACTCTATATAGCAGATTATGTGGCATCACCTCAGGAGGGATTGACCACTGAGGAGGTGGCGTGGTTCAAATTTAAGGCTTATGCTCCAATATTCAACATGCTAATAAAAAGAGAGAGATGGAAAAAAGCCAGACAGCTACATTCACTTATAGTTCGGATGATTATAAGTGGATGAGTGTGAATGAACAGACAGATAATCACTATCTATTGTTCTTGGCTTGCATAAATTGGTATTAAAACCTAATATTACAATTTTATTTCAAGATGTATTTGCTTTATTTTTTGTCTGCCTTCAGTGCGGTCGATTTAAATATGGTAATGAGTCTAGGGGCCCAAAGCCTGATTCCCCCCGCAATAATTAGATTATTTTATCAACAACAAAAAAGGGGGATGTGTTCAAGATTCTGGGCTACACCACTGAACATCCTGTGCACTGCTGCCCTTCCTGAACCTCCTGTAAACCTATTTGCTTTGCAAATTCTCCTTCCAACTGTAACACGACACATTTTGTCACTGAGTTCTCTGTGCAGACACAGAGAGCTCTGCTAGCTCTTGTTTCCTGTTCACCTGAATTAGGTGACCACCTCTCTGCTCGGCGACTGTTGCATGCTATTCTTCTGCATTTCACTTGTGGACAGGGCATGAGTGTTGCATCCCAGATCCATTGCACGTTCGCTCATTACCATTTGCTGTTTGGCTGCACTCTTAAATCCCTGCTGGTTGTGCTGACAGACTCATTTAAATGCTATTGCATTCTGTAGTGAGCCACTTGGTTTCCTTTGAGAGCCATGTTGACGACAATTAAGTCATGGCTTGCAGTGCTCAGAATCTGAGCAGTCAACTTATGCAATACTTTTTTTAGTGTGCATAATGTTGTATTTTGACATTTTTAGGTATCAGTACAGCAGCAGAATGTCACACTCTTGGCCTTTTGTTTTCTTTGTGTTATATATTTTTGCATTTAATATTCCCTCGGTCATGCTTCATTTATATTTGTAGCTAAGTGCAATTCTCATGTTTATTTTTATTCTTATCAGTACTAATTTGACACAGGATATGCCATTGCCAAGATTTTGCTCAACACTCAGTATTTTTGGTGCATTCCTTGCCATCCTTACAACACTTGTGCTGCTATGATCTGACTCACAAGAGATCTGTCTTCATAGATGCTTCCAATAAGATTTAAGGGTGTGGGTAGCACTTTAAAAATGAAATGATACCAACACTGCTACAACAACTAACTTAATACTGCTATTCAAAATATTTTTCACGAATAATATTACGGATACTTTTATAGTCCTTAATAGAATTTGGCTGCATGGTACATCATGTTGCTTCACATCCAGCTTAATATTCAAACTTCTTTAAGCCATTATCTCTTAAAGCTGCACTCGTGACTTTTGCATTAGCATAGTAGCTGCTGAATATGAAAAGGAAGTAATATCTGGAATTAAGATATTTCACACAAAGCACCAGCCTATATGCAAAGACAGATGGATATGATTGGATGACACAAAGGAGAAGACTGCTTGGAGACTTCTTGAAATAAGGGCAGGGCAGAGTTGACATGGTGTGTGTGTGTGTGTTTGTGTGTGTGTGTGTGTGTGTGTGTGTGTGTGTGTGTGTGTGTGTGTGTGTGTGTGTGTGTGTGTGTGTGTGTGTGTGTGTGTGTGTGTGTGTGTGTGTGTGTGTGTGTGTGTGTGTGTGTCACAGCTCAATAGCTTTAGCATGCATACTGGGGAAGTGGAAGGTTACAGATAATGTGTGGCATTGCGAATCGTGTCGCTTCCTCTCTATCATACCCCATCAAGGTCATATCCGCAGACTGAAAGTGGTGGCCCTGGCCTTTTCCACTCCTGGCTCTGGCAGAGGAATGGGGCCCGCGGACCACTGCTGCTTCTAATCAGGGCTGACGCGTGACTCAGTTGCATGCCAGCTGCACAGCCAAACAGGGATTATGTCCCTGGATGGTGAAGACAAACAAAAAAGGTCACTGTTGAGATCTTTGTCTCTCTACACCTTCGGCGAGTTTGGGTTATTTCATTATTTGTACCTTATTTCTAATGAACTTTGCTCAAATGACTGAAATAAAATACTTTGGTAGCAACCACAGATTTTGAAGCATATAGCTGGGAGCTGACACCAGTGGCATACTGTTGATTAAGTTACAATCTGGGTCATTGTGCCACGTTTTTGAGAGTAGCTAGAAGGTTGTAAAACAGTGTGAAAGTCCAGATATGGACACTGAAATGTTTTTAAAAATCTACATATACAGTGCCAACTGACTTGGACTGTTTGATTGATATTGTTATACATCTCTGAAGTAGTCGGTAAAATTGACGGTTATTTTCACCGCAGGTGGTACAGTAGGTGGAATGGAAAGGAAGGTGGTCTATAATTTTCTGTAAGCAGAATGCTACTCAGGAACCAGCAGAGGCTGGTGCATTGGAGTCTGTCATATTGCAGTGACAGAAATGTTTTTGAAAAGCTCAGCTGTGATTAAAGATATGCACAGCAAAAATCTAATTTTTGCTCTAGACAATGCAGGCAGTATAAAGAACGGATGAAATTTGGGAGTTCTTGTGTATTTCCTTTCCCAATAATTTCCACTGATGCAATGCTGTGAGACTGAAATGTGTTTTGTGGCAATGCACTATTAAGGAATAATACAGTGCAACTCACCTGAAAGTATCCTATACAGTATGTTATTACAGTGGGCACTCAGAACACTCAGACAGTAGAATAAGGAGTGTAAAGTCAAACCTGTGATATCAAAGGCTCACATATAATAACGGCCACTCAGAGATCAGCACACCCAGGGATATTGGTACATTTTCTGCTGCTTAACTGACAGCTTTACGATATAGATAAAAGTTCATCGGATCCAATGGAAACAAGTATTTCCCCCCACCAGGAACAGACACAACTTTTATAATCAATGACTTCCTAAGGTTAAAATCAGGCTCTCCAATAAGTGTCAGATTTTGATTATGAGGTTACTCTGGACCAGTAATAACAAATTAAGCACTGTAAATATTCATAATCATGTAATGTAAAATTACACAGTTCCGTTGGGCCAAAATAGCATACAGAATGAAGAGGTTTTAGAGTGCAGATAATCCCCTCCCCACCTTGCAAGGTGATATTTATAACAAGCATTCCCTACTAAAGTAAAATATGTGACCCATTGGTTAGTTTGTCTTTCGGTTCCCTTCAGGTGTCTCTTGCCCATTCAAAAGTATTATATTACATTGCAAATGTAAGTATTTCAGCTCATCCATCGTTGTTACTGTGTGACAGCATGTGAAAAGGAAGCTGAAACTGCACTGTTAACCAAAATGTGCCCAGGCAGCATAATCAGTGCCCTCAGAGATATAAAACACAATATCACCCTGTCAGGATATACATTATGCAGTTACAGTGTTCTGAAGAGGGCAACACAATGAGGCCCCAATCTACTACACAGCACCGATAACAAAAAACTAGAAGTGGCGAAGAATGACAACTACGGTGTATGTTTGATAGTCACTGTATCATTTTGAATTTTTTGAATTTTTACTTTAATACAAGGAAAGTTGCATTGCCGGTGTGATATAGGATTGGATATTGTCTGGTATTTTTGTATCATTATATCATAATATCATGATGTACTCTACACACTGTATGTGTTTTGCTGATCCTGAAAAGCTAAATTACAGTTAAGTGGAGAGCTTAATTGACTGTGAAAGAACTAGTCATCCATATAAATATCAACATATTTTTTGAATATTGAATACTATACAACAACATAAAGTTATTTGGATATGTTAAGTGTCATATTTGGTTTTTCCCTCTCCAATAATAAAATATATTTATTTTGTTGGATATAAAATATATCCAACAAAAGAAAAAAGTCCAACAGCAGACTTGATCAATGCCACACTATTCATGATAGTGTTACAACCTGCCTTACAGTACATCAGTGTCATCTCTAAAGAAATATGTACATAAGCCAATCTCTTCTGCTAAAACACAAGTGATGAAAGGAAGGTCAAGAATTCACCTTGGCTGACTGTCAGCCTGATAATATACTTTATCCATGTCATCTGACACAACACGCCATGCTCAGCAGCTGCTAACTTTGAAATTAAAAAGAAAATCCTGACTACAGTTTGACCAGTTGAAACATTTTGATTGAACTTGCATCAGATCTGTTGCCAGAGACTTCTGTCAGAGCTGCTGAGGTCTTACCCTATCTTAGTTGCAGATCGCTCAATGAATCTTTCTCTTTCATTCCAGACATTTCTCTCACCAGCACAGGCATTCATCTTTTTGAGGTAATATCCACAGAACCCTCACATGGGAAGCATGGGAGAGTTCACGATGAAAGGTGGTTTGTATGTGTGGAGAAAAATAAAAGTAGAAAGCCTGGTCAGCCATCATAAATTGCATTATAAGAGTTGAGGTTAAAAGAGTAGAGTCCTGCAAGCTTTCTTTTCTCCTTCCTTATCATGTCACATTAAGACAGAGGGTAGATTAACGTGGATGCAATTGATCAGTGAGTGGCATATCAGGCTGGGTGTGAATCAAGAGATTTTTAGCAGCTGCCTGGCTGTCCATCCATCATGCTGGTCTCTGCTGTGCCTGAACCAGGGCTGTCACACTTAGATGGCCAACTGACTGCAGCATGGGGGATGGTGTGGTAAACACTGGGACAGTCATTTATTTCAATTCACTCTGTGTCTGCAGGCGTCTCTCATGGGGAACAGATTCATGCTAATTCGTTATAGTATGCATCGGAAATCTCATCTAATGCTGCATGGCAAAATCAATCTTATCCTTGCCCGAGGCTGCTTCATCAAAAAAAAAGGCGTTTGTCTTATGTGTTCTACCTGTGTGAGGAGGCTCCATGCCTTATCAATGTCAGCATTCATTGGGTTTTAGTGGAGCTGTCTGATCCTGGCCAAGAAGCTGTTGCCCAAGATTAACCCAGACTGTTCTGTTGCATAGCTGCTGAAGAGTTGNTGTGTGTGTGTGTGTGTGTGTGTGTGTGTGTGTGTGTGTGTGTGTGTGTGTGTGTGTGTGTGTGACTGTGGTGTGCCTGTGTTTCTGTGTGCATGTATGAAAAGAAGAGAATCACGGTATGATGCTTGCTTGCTCCCACTCTCAGTTTTGTCTAGTGGCATCCTCCTCAGGATGAGATGTGACAGTACTGGATGATCTAATCATGGATGTCATAGCATACTGTAGCTGCTTATTAACTGAGATTTCAAGGACAAACATTTCCATCATTAGTAGTATACTGTTGTATAAATGGGAGAGTACAAGTACAATGTTCAATCATGGTTTCTGGTAACGTCACTGAAACACAGGATGGACTGGTTATCTCATTTGTTTGTTTTTGTGCATGAATTTGTGAAGAGCTAATTTATAGAACATGTGTTCTAGTGTTTTACTAGAGGATGAAATTTTCGTGGTAATTTAAGTCTTCCTTGAGAATTGAGGAGGAAGAAACTGTCATATACAGTAAGGATCACTTGGGTTACTTTCATGGTGAGTATGTTTTACAGTATTTGCATATTCAGAGTCCTGAAGAGGCATTCTGAAAGATATGTGAATTCATGAAGTTTCACACTACCAGAGGGTTTCATTGATCTTTGATATCCGTACTGTAAATGGTAAGTTCCTGACAGTGTATTTTCCTTTTATTTCTTTTGGATTAGTGTATGTTTTGACAGTTAAAATTACTTATATGAGGCAAAAAACATCTCAATTGCACAGTTCTTTGTGTGTGTTTGTGTAGTTGCTTTGCAGTTCCTCTTTAAGAATTTTCTAGGATCTCCCAATGAGATTATCAGGTTAACTGTCTGTGAGCTTGATGCTATTTACTGAAAAAATTCTTTGGGTATTTTTTGCCAACTGCTGACTTCTGATAGTAGCTGAGAGAAGCATCTGTCATGAATATATTTTTGATGATCTTTATTGACTGAAATTCACTTTCAGCCATGCTGCTACTGTGGCTTCAGAAATTACAGTTGGTTGTTAGTCTTTACTCTGATGCTACCCTCAGGTTAAACTTTATGTTTTGGCCCCACTTTTAGTAAGTTGTCCATTTGTCCACCAATTCCTGGCCTATAATGCTAGAGTATATGGTAGATTTTCAGTGTATGTAAGTGAAGACAATGTATGCTGGCAGCAAACTTTTTAAATTGTTTCTTGTTTCACAAAGAAGCCAAGCTATAATCATTAACATCAGACAGAAAGAGATTACACTGTATTATCAGAATATTAGATGAATATTATGAGGCTAAAAGGCTTTCCCACTCATTCTGACTTTGGCTTACCTCAGGGAGATTGACAGCATCTAACTAAATGGCGCTCCATGCCATCGTCTGCTCGTCTACACACATCACTCATGTCATTACGAGCTGAAAAAGAGTAGAGTGGGTGGCAAATGCACAATGTCAGTCTTTTTTTTTAAAGAAAGAAAGAAAAAAATCAGCTAAGATGGATATTCCTGTTGGGTGATTATTATGTATATATATATTATGCATGAGTGAATAAGTTTAATGTTGACTGTAGATATGCTGGTCTTAAGCTCTTTCTAATGATATTTGGGAGTATTTGTACTCAGCTAAGGCCCTGATTGCCACATTCTGGCCTCCACCTCAGAGTGTGATAAGGGTGGTGCTCTGATCTTCTGATGACATTTTTGCTGTGGTAACTCAGGTAAATTGCATCTCTGAAGAAAGCATTTCAAAACAGTTGTCACTATGGAGCAGATGTGTATGCATTTTATCCTTTACTACGCCTACAGTGCATTTACATTTACTTAATGAGGGTACTGTGCATAGTACCATGTTTATGCTTGTAGCTAGTGTTATGTAGTTAGCTACCTAATTACCTGGCTTGCTGGTTTGTGAAAATGTCAGCTGTTACATTGCCCTATACCATTCAGAAAATGGAGATGTCTGTTCTGTTCTGATCACACACATTCATTGTATGGTCCATATAATGTTCGAGCAAGTAGATAGCCAAAAATTAAATTGGTTGTTCTGCTTGACTGTGGTTCAAGCTATAGTGCCATATCTTCCCGTATTTATCACACTTAAACCCACAGGTGCAGTAAAAACACTCTTGTGCCTGTATCTGTGCATTGCTCTTCCAGCAAGACAAATTGGCAGTTTGTTAAGAAAAATAATAGGCATACACTAACCGCTGTTATGACCAGGGCCACAGTATGTTGCAAAACAAGGTTTACGCTGGTGTCATTGCTGAATATTTACAATTGGAATCCGTATTTTCAGAAGACCACTTCACTGATAAAAACAATTTGTGCAGTACACACTGTACAAACATCTCATTTTCAGCACTACAGATTTGGAAAGGGTTATATGTCTCTGCAAATTATACAACATATAAATCATGGGGATAACAGCTGATGCAGAGATATGAGTTAACGGTCAAGAAGAGGATCAAGTGGATGATGAGGATGAGGATAATGACAGCTGTGTTGATGATGAAGACTTTGTGGCTGATGGCAGGGGTGATGATACAGATGTGAATGAGGATAGTGATTATATCTAAGCTTCCAGCCAAAGTAAAACGCATTCCACAAATGCAAAGCATCTGTGATATAATATGTGGAGAAAAGCACAAGTAAGAAGCAAATGTTTACAGCTAGGCATTTACATTTTTTGTCACCAGTGCCACAGTGATAACCTAGCTTGTACTGGTACCAAAACAACCATCTATTGACACTATATAAGAGTAACAAGCAATGCGACCATTCCATCTTTGGTGACAGGGAACAACAATTCAGCCAGCTCCTCTCACCCCACCTACCAAAGAAGACACATTCTCAGCAAACAGGAGATGAATAAATAAAATGTCGTCCTTGAGTAATTAAAGTTTCAAGTGTCACACCAGCCACCGTGGATGAGTGCATGCCCATCATAAAAGATTGAGTTATTCCAATAAAGTTACGTCCAAAAAAAGAATGGAGACTGAAGAAAAAAGGACTAAAATGTAAGTTTCATAAAGCTGGGAGGAAAAGAGAATGTTGTCTGCAACATGACATACATTTGAAGTCAGGACACTGTCATGCACTGTGGAAAATACAGATCTCACAACTTGCACTGAGAGCTTGGAACTGTGAGGCAGATACCCACAGGATAAAGCATGAAATAACATCAGTTGTTGAGATGTCCTAAAATTTAAACTTTATGTAACTATGAAGCTAAACTAACAGGTTTACAGAATAGATACAGTCAATCCAAAACATGTTCAACATTATTTACATGTTACATTGTGTTTAATTTTAGTTAAGTGCTATGGTAAATGGACTGCTTCTGTATAGCACCTTTCTAGTTTTCCAACCACTCAGAGCACTTTAGAATACATGTCACATTCACGCATTTACACAGATACTTGCCATGCAAGGTGCCAACCTCCTCATCAGGAGTAACATTAATTATTCACACACTCACACAACGATGACACAGCCTTCCGGAGTAATTTTGGGGTTCAGTATCTAGCCCAAGGACACATTGACATGCAGAATGAAGGAGCCAGGGAATTGAACCGCCAATCATCCGATCAGTGGCTCTATCTCCTGAGCCAAAGCCATCCCACACTCTTCTTCAGCAGTCAATTTACACCATTGTTCTAACATGTTTAGGATTGAATCTGTGCTTCAAATAAACAAAATGATCACACAAATACAAGACAGGTTGATCTGTGAACAATAAGAAGAGAAAAGAAAAGAATCAACAAACAACATCCCTGCCAAATTACTGCTCAGCGCAAGTCACAAACTACATGGCCCGACTGTTCGAAGCAGATATTACAAATTACATTTAACTGACCTTTGAAAAGAAATAAACTGCTACTCACCATGAAATCAAGAGTGGTTTAGGTCACAGACGGTAATGTATTTACACAGCTGAAATTCATTAGACATTTGCTCTGCTTTTATCTAAAGAGCTACAACATATACTGTAATATGAATTATGTTAAGATGGCTAATTGGTAAATTGGTATTATAATTAAAATTTAAATTATAATTGCTTTATTTTTAGTTGTGCTAGTAGTGTGGTTGTAGCGCAGTGTTGGTTGGTTCACCACTTTTGACAGACTGAAATATCTCAACTACTGTTAGATAGGGTGCTCAGGAAATTTTGTGCAGACATGCATGATCCCCTGAGAATAAATCCTAATGACCTAATGGTGATCACTACTTCTTGACAACTATTGAATGTATTGCCATGATAGAGCCGGATAAAGCTGGATAAAGCTAGTATAGATAGAGCTGCTAGCATGGCTGTAGACTTCTTATGACATTACTTAATCTAAACTTTAGGTCAAAGGAATAGTTGACCACAACAATATATGAACATGTGACTACTGTTTGTCAGTTATTGCTGCTTTTAGAAATGGGTGGGTTAAAAACAACATCAATCAATCAACATTATTGGGATTTTTGTACTCAGAGAATTTCTTGAATTGGAGCAACTCATGCTGCATGATTTTTTTGTTCAACTTTTGTCTCAGTTTCTGTTAAATTAAGCTGTTGAGGGAAGATTCAGACAGTGTTATTGACATTTGAAAGAAGGAATATTATATGAGTTTTTCTTCTAATTTATGAGCAGTGCATAAAAACTGTGATTGCTACGCTGCTGGCGTGTTTCAGTTAGTTATAGGGTCATCTCATTCACAGAGATAGAAATGCTTTGTTCTGGAGTTGTTCTCATCTCCTCTCTAAGTTTTTAACATGCTTTCTGGCCTGAAAAAGGAAAAACAGTCTACATTATAATATCTAAATGACCATGGATGGTGGATGGTGAACGGTCACGATTCTCCACCTACACACCAGTATGTTATGTTGCGCCTAGTGAACAACCTGCTATCAAAATGCAGACACCACAGACACTGAGAATATATAAAAATACTAGGTGCAGATTGCTGTTGAAACATTTATTATAAAGATCCCATTTTAAAACCCAGGTATAAAATCATTTCATTTTAGTCCTGTTAGAAGCTGAATTTTGAGACACAGAATCTCAGTTTTCACAGATTATTCGGTGGACCCAGTTTCCGTGCTAAACTAGTTCAACTTAGGTATCCTCAGTGTAAATGTGACTACTGTGTGGTGGATGTAATGTCACTCATCATGATTGATCTATAATGATGTATTCTGTCTTGAAATGCAGACTTTATAAGAAGTGATTCCTGAGATGAGACAGCTTTTAAAATTGCAACAGGTAGATAATTAAAATGAGTGCAATTGATGTTGTGTGGAAAATACCAGTAAATTTGAATAAAACAAAATAAACTCAAGAAAAAATCTTGCCCATGTGCAATAGAGATGGACAATGACAAAATAAGTCTTAAAATTTAACTAAATTTAAGTTGATGACAACTCGTCTTCCAGGCTGGTAAGGATTCACTGAGGAGTCGTTAGCATGACGAATACAGACAGAATTTATTCCGACCCAAAACCCAGCAACAACAGCTCAATGAGGCTGCTTTTATAAGCGCCTAGTAAACAGTGTAAGAAGCTTCAGCTGGGCCAGACTGAGGTAGCAGCTTGTTAGAGTGATCCCACACAGCTGAGCAGCCTTCTGTGACTTCATCCTGGGTGCTGCAGGGTGGAGGGCGGGTGCTGTCCTTGTAACTGTGCTGTAGGTCCCCAGGCACTATCAGGGCCTGAGTGAAAACCCCCTGCTGCATTTTGCCTGCTTACATTTGCAATCATATCCTATTTATATACTCTACTTTCAATGCAGTAGAGTATATAAATGAATTCATGCTTAAACTTTATTTTTTAACTGAGCAGAACCTCCTTAATTATAAACATCTTTACTCATCTTAATTCACAAGATGAATGTATATTTTACATTCTTTTATTTAAGCTTGTGATATCACGCATGGTGTATTCTGCTGTTTATTCACAGAAATTTGCATTAATGTACACATATCTGTGAAAACAGCACGGAAATCTGTAAGGATGTAGGTCATTTCTGCATAATAATATCATATAATAGTGCCTTCATTCAAATCAATCAACTGCAAATTTAAATTTATTTTCCAGTCAGGCTGATTTATTCTTCCTCACTCCTTTCGCTAATAGACTAATTATCATAGAGTCATATGCAAACTCCTGCTGCTTGTGTGACTTGGTGTGATGACTGAATATGGTGGTGTAGGAGGAACGAGAATGAGAAGAATAGTGCAGTATCCAGGAGAGACATATTGGGTACATCCCTCGAGGGATACACACTATGACTTGCCAGTGACATAGTTGATGATTCAGATCACAATTATGGCCCCAAACTGCTTCAACCTGATTCATTCTCAGCAATGGTGTTAATTATTGTACTCCAGTCATATCTATCATCTATCTACTGAGCTAAACCCATACATTACAGCATAATGAAAAAAGAATATTCTGTCTCTTTAAATGTGTTTAGACAGATTATTAGTGTTGCTGCTGTACTTCACTGCAATTTCTGCAAAGTCTGAAAATATGCAAATATTTCGTAAAATGCTGACATGCTGTGAACTGGGGCATGATGGAACACTGAAAATCCTCTGGTCAGTCATTGTATACGTGTCAGTATTTTGTGGTGTACTGACCCAGACAGTATGCTGAGGTGATTACAGGGTTTAGTTAGAACATTTGGGAACATTAATATTAGATTTAAAGATTCATGGTTAACTACATATTTTTATAACCCATGTTTGTCCATTAAGGATATTGGGCAACCAGTTGTTTCCCTGTTAGAAGAGCAGGCTTTATTTAGTGGTCTTGTCTCTTTGGGAAGCCTGATTACTGTATGAAGAAATAACTAAATTCTGACCTGTAGAATTCCAGTCAACCTATACTCAGTTATGGGAATAACACACACACACACACACACACACACACACACACACACACACACACACACACACACACACACACACCTACACTGATAACCTGAAAAATAGTCTCAGTTATTTGAAGAAATTAATTTTCAGTTACATTACTAAAATATGCATAGACATAGGCATAGATGAGTCATTATGAGCAAAGAACAAAGAAACAATATTTTTTGTCTTTCATCAAGTTTATCAATAATGAAAGCAGACTAAAAGAAAGAAAGATAAGAGAATAAAAACATTTAATTAAAAAAATACTACACCACAGGTTTCCCAAAGTCTGAGACTGTGGACCTACTCTCAGATAAAGCTTGGAAAAAGGCGCCACCTTTCCTGGTTTACCTGCTTAGTTTCGATGCCTATTGGATCATGATCATGTTATTTGATCCCATAGACATTCAACAATCCAGTCAAGACAGCCCGATACTGCTGTTTGATGTAGTTCAGACCTCAAATACATTATACAAATATATCTATCTGAAGGATAGATTTATTAGTCTCTGACTCTGACAAAGTGGAACATACAGTAAAATTCCCTGAAACTACTGTATCTCTGAACTGTCTCTTTAACTAAATCACACACATTTAAGTTATACTACATGATCTTCTTTTGATAACTAATGTAATAACTAATGTAATATTTTTTCATTTCCATTCACTGAGCCTCCCCTGAAACTATTTGGAGCCCCCTGGGGAGGCCCGCCTCCCACTTTGAAAACCTCTGTTCTAGACAAAGTTTCTAGGCGGCAACCCTTTCATATGATGTCTTTAATCCAAAGTTTTCATCAAAGAAAATGTCCCAGTGTATGTAGGTCAGACTCTGTTCCATATCAGATTACATTAGATTTAACTTTTAGATTAGTTAAAAATGTGTATCATTATTGCAGTCATTGTTTCCAGCTATGATTATTTATAATAATTCATACAGAGCTTTTCTTGTGCGACATCTGTGGTTTAAGGGCTGTGAACCTGAGTAGCAGAAACAGACTTATGACATTAAATATTTCTTAATAAATAAATAATTAGTAAATTGAATATCATTCAATAAATGCACATGCATGCTACACATTTAGTGATTTAACCAAGCATTATACCATCATTGTCTCACTATTAAACCTGCAATTGTTGCAATTTTTAAAAATATTACAGTAACATGAAAACAAATGACTTTTATAGCTGTTACATCTCTCTTCATGTTTGATCTCGTTATTTTCACTGATTGAGTCTCACTGCTTTCATCAATGCTCCCTGTAAACCTCTGTGCAGCCATTATATGGAGCCATGCAGTGATTTTGGCTACCTAATATAGACTGTTACCTGTTGATTAGACTAAAACCTACTTGATGTGCATGTATGAGTTCTACATCCTCGCTGTTACATTACTACCTGCTCAGAATTTAACTAACTCTTCCTTACCAGCCTCTTCCTCTTTTGGCTTTAAGTTGTTGGGGTGAATGCTTATTTTGAATATGTACAGTATAATATGTTCATCAAATGTTGTGTGCCTCAGGCTCTTCTGAGGGAATTATGAGCTCAGGGACAGTCTTTGTCAAGCCGGCACAGATTTGTTCCCGAGCATCATGTGAGCACTCATCATGTAATACTAAAATCTATGTTTTTACAATAAATGGTTAAAATCTTACTATGACTATCCTGACTTAACAGACAAAAAGCTTAGAAAAGCTCAGACAAACATATTACTTAAGCCTAACTGTAAAGTAAAAACTATTTTATATAGCATTCAGCATTAAGTCAGTAAAATAGTACATAAATTGCACACAGAAACAGTTATTTTCAAAAATAATTGTTGCTCACTCTACCTTTGGGAAAACAAACAGAAGTTCATAATGCTAAATTTGTTTAGATTAGTGCATTCACAACTGGAACAGAGCAGAGGAGACAACTGATGTAGCTCGTAAAGATAGGCCAACTTGACAGTCACTCAAGTGTTGTGTTTCAAGTCACCAGAGAACAGAAGTTATTTCTGTAACAGTATTTCTTTAAGTTATTTTGCTTTCCCTGAAATTGCTTTGACACAGTTAAAGGGAATCTAAAGCACAAGGCTGAACTCATATCCTTTAGATAATTCTTAGGTATTTGTACCTCAACTAGACATCTAATATCCCAAAGCATGCCTCGCTTTTCTTTGATTATCATTCACACTATGTGCCTTAAGGTTGAGGTGGGAAAAATGCAGAGGTAGGGTGAAAAGTCATTACATGCAGCACAACTTTTACTCTATGCATAGACCCATGACAGACCCATGCCTCTACTAGATTGGGTGTGCATATTGAGTGCGTTTTTCCTTATATTTGCTTCTATAGGCCTTTTGAAATTGCTTTCATAGACTTGCAGGCTCTGTTTAGAGAATGAGGACATATTCAACCTCCACCAGCCCTCTAATAGGAAAATTCATGGGTGAAAAGAATAAAGCTAAACAGCTGGGGACCAATAACCATGTGGTGTGCTGGGTACAAATGCTGCTTTTTTTGCAGAACCTGCTAAAGTAAAGTCAAGATAAGAGGGATGCATACTTGCAGTTCCTTGAATCATTAAAACAAACCATGCAATACATGCAACAGAGGCATGCCTTAAGACAAGAGGACTCTACAGCAAACAACAAATCCCATACATGGTTTGATCAAACATACCCGGCCATTAAAGTATTGACATTAAAAAAACATAACTACTGCAGTGTACTGCTATTTGCAGTTGGTTTGCTAAGAGGCTCTTCGAGTTGTTTGTTTGTGGGGGAGTGTCAATACGTAGATGTAGATACTACTCTTACTATTACTATTACCTATTACTATCAACACCACCATCCTTAGTCATCCACCCTGAATATGTAACTATCACACAGTTAGTTATTGATGGATCCTTATTAGCCCAATGTCACCTCTCTGCCATTTCAGACACTATCAGCAGCTGTGAGAGGCATAAACCAAGGCTACAGTTATCAGTGTTCTGATATTTTCATGACAGCATTTCAAGCAGTAAGACTCACTACACTCACAGTCTCAGTGCAGTCTCAGTACAGTTGTGTTGCATCGTAGTGAGTCACAGAGCATCTGCTATCAGCTGCAGTCTGTCGTATGTAGTAGTATGTGTATATATCATTTGGAAAATGGTTTGAGTGAATGATTTTGACAAGAAGGGAGGTGAACACTTGGATTCAGCATGTATTTCAAAATCACACTGGCATTTATTAAAAAACTGTTAATTGAAGTCTATTAACATTTAGGGCGAGACACTACAGGTGAATAGAGAAAAAATTTAAAAATAATAGATATCACCATGGCACTAGTATTAAGAAAACATGCATTGCAAGTTTTTGAAATGTTTATGTTTAATTATGCAAATCAGACGGTAGATAAATGTGACTATGTGATAAAGCCAAGTGATAAATTATTTTTTCATTTTGGATTTCATGTTATCTGCTTTATTTACCTAAGAAACCAAAATTTACTGTCTGTAGCCTTAAAAAAGTTGATTTTTTGACATATTTTCTGATTAAAATGTCACATAAATCAGGCAACGAATGATTTATTAACAAATCCTTTCGTACATATCTTCATATTACTGTCAGGGGTATAGCTGGAAAGTTTGGTGTACATAGGTTTCATACAGGCTGAGTGTTTATACTGGATTATGACAAAAAACTAATTTTGAGAAGACAGCATTTAAAGATTTAAACAATGGTTAAACTTAATGCTGCAAGTAAACATGTGCACAAGTAAACATTATGTCATTAGTTTACATTGTTTAAAGGGAAATTCCAAACAATTTGAACCTTTGGCTATAGTCTCCTAAAATTTTATGTGTAAAAGAATGTTTCTGAAGATTTCGGTTTAATCGCCCCTGTTTTGCGGAGGTGCAGCTGACACCGGTAAGTGGCTGTTTACAAACGTGGCAATGTACATGTAGTAAATAAAGTGCTCGATATATGTTCATTTAGCCACCTAAGGCTACCTGTGGGGGAAAAATTTGGGTTTGATAGATGTAAACAGCCTCAACAGCGTAAGTACCATCTGCTCGCATTTATCGCTACTGCGGCGATGCAGTACCAGCCAGAATGAGGTCAGAGCTCCCGCAAAACAGGAGCGATTAAACCGAAAATCTTCACAAACATTATTTTACACATACAATTTCAGGAGACTATATGCAAAGGTTGAAATTGCCTGGAATTTCCCTTTAATGCATTCACCAAGGAGGTTATGTTTTTGCCGGGGTTTGTTTGTCTGTCTGTCTGTTAGCAACATAACTTGAATAGTTATAGATGGATTTTGGTGAAATTTTCAGAAAATGTTTGCAATGAGACCAGGAACAAGTGATTAGATTTTGGGGGTGATCCAGATGGTGGAGGTCTGCACTCTTAAAGTGCTTTTCTAGTTCATCTTGTTAAACCCGGCTGTGGCAAAAACAAAGGTGATTGTCTCACCCAAATATATGCCAGTATTTCCAATACAGTATATACTTGCAGCCATTCAGTGAGGTTGTCTTTCGCTTCACATTTAAATTCCTATTTTGCTCTTTTATCTCTTTATGTGATTGATTCCACACAGAAATGTTTTAAGATTACCATTGCATTCACTGAAATGTTGAGTGTCACACAACGATTCTTGTTGCTCAGTGTCTGTGTATTCAACCTGAATATGCTCAGTCCAATTCTGTGCAGTGTTAAGTCTCAGTATCTCAGGGCAGAACTGTGAAATACCTACATATTACACAGCTCCTAACTGTTGAACTTCCAGCACCCTTGTCTGCTCCATGTGCTTCTGCAAGGTAGCAGATTGACTCTTAATAGCAGCAAGTGAGAATCTGTTCTGCAGTGTAATACTGCACTGTACTGTGTATATTGATTGAGTGGAGAAAGTTGTACAGTTAAAATTATATTAGGTTGCAAGCCTTCCAGTCTCAATTTTTCAGTGGCCCAATCCCACAGGTTCCATATAACTGAATATAAGTGCCATGCTTTGGCCAGTGATAAAAGATCCTTGAGGAGCAGAAGCTGTGGCATCTTAGTCACATACCAGCTGTATATTAAGAATGGGTCACACAACCAATGTGTTGAATATTAATATGTTGGGTTTTCTATCATATTTACAATTTTGTATTACACAGACCAGTGTGCTGTGCACACATAATGTAACTTGTCCATTTCCCCAAACAGAAATGCTATAATTTTAACCATTATTGCTGTCTAGATTGACTATTTACACATTAGCTACACTCATCAATACTACTCAATAATAATCATATATATTAACATATCTGATCAAAGTCATTTCATTCTGCCCTTGAAGAAAAATGACCAAATACCATACAGTAACATCAGCATTCAGTGACTCTGGTGTACTTAAAAGGACCATGGTGCTGTGATCATTGATGTATTTTATTTTATTTTTAGAATCATATAGGCTGTTTTAAATATATATAGTTTAAAATAATATATCTCTGTGTTGGTATATAGTATAAAATCTACCACTTATATACCAGTACTGTGAATGGTAAAGAATATGGGTAAGTACTAGTTTACGTAGGTCAGACACAAGGGTGTTATATTAGATGCACATATGTCCATATGCACAACTGTAAACAGTCACTGCAATCTGTATGCTCCAATGCTGAGATTGTCAAACTACTGTACTGTATGTGTGCTATTATAATTTTTCTTAGTATTCTGTATGGGTGACTATAACATTGTACTATAATATAAACAATTGTATTAAATCATCATAGACAGAAATGACATAGCTTAAAAAATGAGGAAGTGGAGGAAGAAAAAAAGCTATGTGCTGCCAGAATAAATCAGAGATTAAATTCACAATTTTAGGTATAATTTTTTTCATTGGCAACACAGTGTGTGTCCGGGGGGCCTGGTGGAGTTGGCGCAAGTCTCCAGTGAGCTAAGCTCTAGATGTGTGCTGGATCTGATTGGGGTCTTTTGTTTGCACTAAAAAAAGGAAGAAAAAAGGATTTGGCAATGACGACAGGGAACATGAGGGATTTCAATGATAAAAACAACAAACAAACAGAAATCATTTAAGTTTTCATTGGAGTTATTATGAGGGTGTCCCTTAATCATCATCGTCAACATCGTCATCATCGTCATCATCGTCATCATCGTCATCATCGTCATCATCTATGGTTTTCCTTGTTGAATAATTTGGTCTTAATCAAACTGAATTAAATTGAACAGATCCTTCCTTTACAATGTTCCTTCCTTCCTAATAATCCTTCCTTCCTAATGTTGCTGGTGGGGAGCTATGCTTATTAATGCAATTTGTTAGATTGGGTAATGTGGCTAGCAGTGTTTATTGACTTTGCTTAAAAAATGACTCTTATGTTGAAATTAACCCTAAGCTTTCATAGCAAGGAATGACATTCACTCTGCCTTTCTGTACAGTATTGTATGCTGTATAGTTAAGTATTCTTAGCACAGGATGTATTGTATATTATTTATCATTATAGTCTTTGTGAGTACATTTTCTCCCACATTATAGTGCATTTCCAATGACATCTTGGAGCACAAGTTGGTCTCTATGAGTACAATATAAGTGTGACTTGCTGCAGTACAGTACACGGCTGAAAGTCCCATATGGCTCCCTGTCTTTTATTATACAATAATACTAATATGCTCTTTATCTAAATTAAAACAAGCTGAAGTCTGGCCACGTATATACAGTGAGGACAAGCTCTGAGAATCAATTCACACACCATACCTGACCCTGGGAAATTGCAATTCCTGTGAGGAGGGTGTCAGTTTTTATGACCTTCCAGGATACAGCTATTCCCATGATAGACCCGTCTATCAGAGCGCTTTTCTCCTAGCCTGAACCTCTCTGATACTTCAGGGAGAGACTTCGATTTGTCTGTGATGCACTCTTTCTTGGAACATTTGCCTTTGGTGAATGAACCCAACTGTGGCACTCCCTCATCACCAGGAGACCCAATAGATGCTGCAGATTCTCTGCAAACTTAAAACATATTCAATTTGGAAGAAACAGGGCCAAACTTGCATGAAATATCACAGCCCCTAGTTATGAAATGCTTTTATAAGACAATAGTTTAACATACAGAAAGATATGTATTGCTTTCAGACATATTTGCTATAATCTCAGAGTTTTACCCTACTGTAGATTACCTGGTTAAATCTGAGTGGATCTGTAACTTCTATGTAAATTATACTATATCTGTATTCCTTTTTATTTCTAAGACAAGGTGGGTTTGATCAGATGAATATGGTATTTAAAATATAGGCAACAGTGTTGTTATGCTCTGTTGAACAAATTGGTTGTAATAGATTTTAGCAGCTGATTTTGTTTTTGATCACTTAATAGGATCACAGTACAGTGTTGCTCTTTTTTGTGTTTTTAATGGGTTTTGTTTTTAATAGGTTTTGGACAGCAGTGAGGTTCTTTGGCACCAAGGCGTAATCTATATCAGGCTATGGCAGTACTTGTCTGTAGACTAAATGCCTTGTTGGTTTTGTTCTCTGTAGGGAAATCTTCGTTAATAATGAAAAGATCTGTAAACACTGCCTCATTCTTTAAATACAAATAGTGTCTCTTAGAGAATGTGTTGTATTCTCGGACACAGTCCACAGGACAATATGGCTTCAGTTGTAGCTTGTAGCTTTTTTGAATGGTCATTATGAGTCAATGTAGGTTCACAATTTAGCCAAAAAGTAGTGCACAACTTTGTTTTCGTCCTTGGCCTCAGAGGCACAGAGTATTCCATCTTTTGTTTGTTTGTTTGTTTGTCTGTTTGTTTGTTTGTTTGTAACACAGGCCTCTTCTTTTTTTCATCATTCCCAGTTTCTGGTCTGCATATGTTGTTTAGCTGTAACGTCTTAGCTTGAGCCTAGGGAGCACAGAGGGCTTAAGGGGCTCAACATCACTGAAGTTAGTGAGGCCATGGATTGCACGAAAACATCTGCAGGGGTGCTTATGAAGCATACTTTTCCCACCAGCTTCTTGGAAATCAGCACAGATCTCAGCAAAACTACAAAGTCCCAATGATTCTTTTTCTCCCTGAATGTTAGGACAGGAAGGGGGCACCAGGACAGATTCATTACTTGGGTCCGTTGCTGCAATCTTTAGGGTAACCAGCAGTCAACAACAAAATAACTAGAAACTATCAATTCACCACTGCTGAATTCTGGGCTGTGTCCCTTTAGGAAAGGAATCATTAAAACATTCATAACAATTAAACCTCCATTTCACTCTCATCTACATATTTCCCACTCTGCCATTTTAATGATTTATTAGGTTTAGTAATTAATTTGCCATTTTATTCATAATGACTGTAGATTATTTGCCATTTTTGTGTAGAAGAGATTGTTAGTAATCTTTCCAGCTATTCATTAAACATTCTTCTTTTATGTCTCAGGATGTTGGGAGGCTGAGAAGAATGGAGGCTGTACCTAGGCTGTGTGCCTAGCCAACCCATGGAGAACTGACAGGAACAGTACTGGATGGAGGCCAAGACACTGGATGGCGAAGACGAGGAAGCACACAGTATTGTGGATCTCTTGTGTTGTTTGTTCTCTTTCACATCCGATCCAAAGTAGATGCAAAGTACTCTGCAATGTGCCTCATTTGTTCACTGTTTCACGTGTCACCCATGGAGCAATGGAGAAAAGAATCAGGATAGGCAGTTGGAGCTAAAGAAACTCTTTTACTGCATGTGGGAGTTGCAGTCTGATTTCTGCAAATTTTAGGGGAATAGGTACAGACGCTAGATTTTATTTATTCCTTACAACTGTGTTGGATACATATGAATTAGAAAGAAGAACTAGTAACTGTAGATAGTAAGAATCATGGGCAGGTGTAAAATCAAGGCTTCCTGGTTACTGTTCTTAGCTGGGTTGGTGCTAACAGGAAGTGCTCTGGAATATGAGGGGGTTCCTGGTCAGTGGACACGCTATGGCCAGTGGGACGCCAAGGCAACAGGTGAGCTCAGTTTTATTATGAAAACCAACATCACCAAAGCCCTGGTGCTCTATCTGGACGATGGAGGCAACTGCGACTTCCTGGAACTTCTAATTGCAGATGGCAGGCTCCAAATGCGCTTCACCATTCATTGTGCTGAACCAGCCTCCCTGCACACAGAGACACGTATCAATGACCAACGTTGGCACAGAATTCTTCTCTCTCGTAATTACAGAGAGACCAGGCTAATGGTGGATAATGAAAACAAAGTAGCTGAGGTGAAGTCCAAGAGAAAAGAGATGGTAGTGGCCAGTGACCTCTATGTAGGGGGAATTTCACCCGATGTGCGTCTCTCTGCACTGACGTCCAGCACTGCTAAATATGAGCCGCCATTCCAGGGCTTTATAGCCAATCTGAAACTTGGTGAGGCATTACCAGTGCTCTTGGATGGTCAAGCTGTTCATGGTGATTTGGAGTATATATGTGCCAGACACTCTCCATGCAGCAACAAAGGCCTGTGTTCTGTCAGCCAAGGGGAGGTCCTCTGTG
Organism: Rastrelliger brachysoma; assembly: GCA_024605115.1. NCBI lineage: Eukaryota > Metazoa > Chordata > Actinopteri > Scombriformes > Scombridae > Rastrelliger > Rastrelliger brachysoma. The sequence continues at coordinate 18,389 of JANJYP010087696.1, read as the reverse complement.
ACTGTATCAATACCAGCTACATGGGAAGGTACTGCCACGAAGGTAAGAAAAATATCCTTATTCTTTTTTTTTTTAGAAAAATTTAAAAAATGTTTTTACTATATATATATATATATATATATATATATATACATACATACATACATACATACATACATACATACATACATACATACATACATACATAAAAATACAATGATCTTTTTCTTATTGCTATAAAAGCCTACAAAGTGAGGTTTGTCACAGTTACAGTACATATGCTATAGGAAGGGGAAATGATTCTCTAATTAAATAAATAAATACATACCAATACATACACACCTACTGTGCATATATGCATACTGTACATACATGCATATTGTACATACATATATGCATACATACATTTCCCCTTCAGACAAAGTAAATCAAATTTTAGAAATATTAGTCATCAATATATGTCTCGTTTGTCTGGGAAGAATGACCTCTCCTAGCTGAAAACCCAGAGGAGTATCATGGCAGGGAATTCTTTAATTGGACAATGGACTGTTACAACCTGCTGCTCAAATGTTTCTGCTACTGATTGCATGCATTATAACTACTTACTGCTGATCTGTACATCATTATAAAGCCATTAGTGACAACCTACAAACTATTGCCTTAAAGTATGCCAAAGTATGCATTATTAGAAAGTGATACCATAATATTGGTTAACATTGTAGAAAAAAGTGAATATGACTTTTTTGCCTAATCTTCCACTGTAAGTATGTTACAGTTGACTCTTTATGTAACATAATATTATTGGTTAATATAAATGCTGCATTTTTAGTAACAGAAGAAATATTTGATTATCAACATGATAAATAATTGTATTTAGTAACAGCCAACAAATCAATGCAATGCTTCACCAGAAAAGCTGCACTTATAGTCATCACAGTCTGTCATGTATGTTGCGACATATTTAACTTCTGCAGTCAACATTAAATATGTTTGTTCTTTTTTTTCCTGCAGCTATCCAGCGAGAAGTAGAAGGTAAGACAATGCGTTACATAATGAGCATAATGATCAGTATAATTAGAGTTTTTTGTGATACTGTTATTTGCAAAGGCTATTACCTCAGCATCCGTGTGTGAGAGTCTGCTTGGTTATTATCAGGTTGTTATTGTCAGTTTGGACTGCAGTTCTGACATCCAACAAATTAAACTGAAAGGATATATACTATCACTGGTCACGGGGTCACAAAGGAAAAAGTGCTTAATGTGCTGAATACACATTGTATGTGTAATCAGTGTGCTCAAGGTGACTGGAGAGGTCTGTAGAGAGTGTGGGAGTCATACAATATAGGAGCATGCATATACTGCATCACAGAGAAAATGACTATACAGAGATCCTTTGCTTTATTTTTTTATAATCTTATAGTTATATCTCACACATTCTCTACCCTCTATTGAACTCTATTAGTAACACTCTTCTTTCAGTCACATGCACACAGTCAACTGAAATTTGTACAGTATGTAGCTGGCCAATCAGGAGGCACTGACTAATCACGCCAACCTCACACAGTATAAGGAGCAGTGTCTTGGTGCTACTCACATCCTTCTCATTTCAGTGAAAAGAAATTGCTCAGTGATCTTACCTTTCCATGGATGGGGTTGCCACTCCAGCTATCTCAGTTCCTGACTTCTTCATCACCATTTATTACCAGTAGAACCCTGCAAAAACCCTTTATGGGGAAAATCTGTACCAATGAAATGACTATCAGCGAGGGAGTCACATTTGTGTGGGCTATGTTTAACAGCCCCTCTGGATGTTCTGATAAGTTCGCCACTCCCTCCCACTACTACTCATGTGTTTTGCTGTGTTGAAAATTAACAAATTACATTTTCTACCAAAGACCTAAATGCACCACACATTTCCACATCCCTGGCCTGCACATGTCTGGTTTGGTCCAGTTATTTCTATAGGTAATATTTAGGGGAACAGACACCCTGACACAACATCAAATGCTGTGTTGAGGCAGTGGACTATCCTATTGGCCCTTTTCATAACAGCACTGCATGGGCCAGGTTTAGTGAAAAGGAAGGCCCAATCGGAGCACCACAGCTTTCTGGCTCCTGCCCCCCAGCTGGCCATTCTCCCTCTGATACAGCCTTACAAGGAATGGCGTCACAGCTATGCATTAACAGAGTGGAAGGACAAAGACAGATATGGGGATATTCACTCCAGTTCTGTTGTTCCTTCTTCTTTCTTTGCTATCAAGGAAACACATCTGTGGAGAGGGAGATGGATTCCCCCTCCAAGGTGATCCTGGATGTGTTGCTGAAACAGGCTTACTTGATTGTTACAACTCACTGTAAGTGGGGTTTTTACTGAGCATACTTCCTGGTTCTCAACAAGACAAGAGGTTTCAAACCCAGTTTAATGTCTATATAATGAGCCTGGATAACCTAGAACCTACTGGAACTGGTTTGACACCATCAACCTGAAATATTTTCTCTGTTCTCTGCATATTCAGAAAGCGTATGGATGCAGCATTGCAAACACTGCATGATCAGAGCATGAGAGTCTTGTTCTACTAAAACAACCTCATTGTCATAGCCAGGCACAGGGAATGAGCCATTTTCTATACGGCCAAGTTGGTTGTTAGGTTTTGCCACCAACTGGGAGAACAGTCTATCTGAGAGTTATGCTCAACTCAGCACCGAGATGCTTCAATAGGCGTGTCCTCATTGACCAGCTGCATACATGCATATTTTAGTAGGCGATAATATGTATGTTCTTGGAGGAGAGGATTACCCATAGATTCAAATAGATGGTTCTACTTGTGCTTATAGAATAGTTACAATATCATAACCTTTGTTTTCTCTCTAATGCCATGTTTTCCTCTTTTAAAACACTCACTTTAATGTTAATGTTTATGAAGTTTATGAAGTTATTGATGCCACTATGTTCTAGAGCAGTATGTAGATTAATCTCATATAGTGGCATAAATCCTCTAAACACAGCCTTTTACTGAAGTCTTAACATTCATCAAGTTGTGCTATTGTTTTCACAATGTGAGTTTTTCATAGGTGCATTTAAAATTATTTTCTGAAGGGGAACAAATCTTCTTTGGCATGAAAAGAGACATTTGTCTCATTATTGGCAACACTTTAACTGAACACAATTAAACAGGATTGGTTTCTAATGAGGTGCATATACTGGACGTGAAATGAAGATTGAGAGTGAAAAGGGGGATTTGTTTAGTCCGCATTGGAGCGAGACATCCATCTCCCCGGTAAGGACTGCCGGTTCTGGTGAAAGGGCAGCCAACAGGCTCAGGAGACCAGCACAAGGTGCACTGAACCACTGCACATTATAAATCACTGTTACTGACTCAAAATGCACCAGCCTATGCACACTTGCTCTCTGAAATCCTGATTCTGACACTTATGTTTGGCATATACAGTATGACTGCAAAATAGATTTCAAAATGTTATCTTCATGTCTAGTTTGTTATCATGACTGTGCAGAATACAAGTACAAGGAACCTCTGATGATTTATTAGAGCAATCAGAGTATATAGGTCTACGGGTATAATATTACTGTAGATGCACTACTTTGTTAAAGATGATACATGTTTTAGTGCAGATAAGAAAGACTTTATACCACAGTGACTGTGGTATAAAGTTGTATGCTTCAGTAGTAGTTAATAGGTTTTCATCGCAGCACTATTTCCAAAAACAAGTATTAATCATTCTTAATATGAGCAAAGATGGCATGGTTCTGCTTCCAGCAAAAATGCAGGCATTATTAAATGACATGCTGCAAAGAGAGCACATCAGAATGTTTATTGGATTAAAGCTTGACATGGAGACAATCCCTAATGCCGAATGCATGAAAACAACAATGACAACAGCAAAAGCACACTCACCAGATTCCTTTTTCCCCTCTCCTTCACACAACTCCATGTGCTATTCAGATGGCAGCAAGTCTTTGTTGTCCTTGCTTCGATAGAAATAGAAAAATGTATGTGTTAGCTAAATCACCTCCTTCCCCCAGAGATGGCAAAGATGGTAACCCATATGCTATATTTGGTCTTGGCTGTGGGTTTTAAGTGGTGCAGGAATTATCTCTATTTGTCTGAGGAACTGCTTAAAGGCAATGAAAACCTTTTGCACAGCAGGTGGGTCTTCTGAGTTGTTCATCTACAGTATGCAGCGTGTGGGCTCCTGTCGATCTGTGCGGACAAAGGCCATGGTGGGGCATGCTCTAATGCCAAAAGAGTGCAGCATCCTCTGATGTTTTGTGAGTGGAAAAAAACAGGTCTGTGAACGAGAGATAAGAACAGCCACCTCACAAGGCAGACACAGATCAGAGCGAAATCTCTCAAACGTATAGGAAAACCTTGCACAAACACACAAATGGCCAAGTGCAAACACATTGTCATTGCTTTGTTTTGTTTTATTTTCCTTCAGATTTTCATGTGTAAGCACACAGTAATCACACTAGAAACCACAGAGATGACAAAGCATGCATAGAAATCTCAGAAAGAGAGGACACAGCTAGTCCTAATGGGCTTGCATCTTTCAGTAATAGTGACCTTGGTCTAATCTCTCATTACAACACACTCTGTAATACTGTACTTTTCACGGAAAAACAAATTTGGCAAATCCTAATCCTCATGCAATGCCTTTCTTCTCAGATGCTCACTAATTAATGTCACAGAAATGGTTAGAAGGTCCTTCAACATCTGTATTTGTTTTCCATAATATTTGTTTAATTAAACTAAGATGTTTGTCTAGTTTGAAGTATTTTAAAAAGTTATTCAGAAGCATAGACACTGATAAAAATCTTGAAATCAAGATGTATTTAGCTTTTTGAGATGAATTCTCTTTATTTCTCTGAGATTATTCTCTTTTATCACGTCCTCAAATTTTCTGGAAATATCAATGATGAATCAATATTTTTCAAAGACTATAACTGAATGATAGATAATTTGAAAAACTAAAACATAAGGATAAAACTTTTATACCGCTCCATGGTGGATTTTAACACACTTTCTCTTTGAAGATATTTTTTGTTTGTAAAACATTTCAGTATGGAAATCTGCTTTACACTGGCAGGGCATCACTCTTTTTCATTGTACATAACATAGGTTTCCCCTGCTACCTTTTTCTTCACTCAATCACACAGGTCAAAAAACTTCCGCCGGACTGTTCTCTTTGGGTTCAGTCGTTCAGACCCCAATCTGTGATGCCACAGTAGGTGCAAAAACAAACCAACCAGCTGTAACATCATTGATTGGAGTGAAACCAGAAGTGAAACATTTTGCTTGAAGGCTTGAAAACACGCAATCATTTAGCAGCAGTCTTTGGCGTTGTACGATTCAGCATAGATTTATTCACAGGCAACAGATGTAGATGATTAAAGGCATGTGTATGCACAATAAACACAACACTAATAGATGAGTGTTACTCACACTCCTTTGTGTCAGAAAAAAATGGCATGATCGATTCATCAAAGGGTGTGTAGAACCTGAAAATGTAATAAATCCCTGATAATGTAATAACCCCGATAATGTAATAAAAATCTGCACTTGAGTCCACTGAAAATGTAATAAATCCCTGATAATATAATAACTTCCCAATAATGTAATACACATTTTACCAATAATGAAATAATGTTATTAAATTCATTCCTTCATTTCATCCAGACTTCATTTCACAGGTTCTGATTATGTAATAATACTGCAATATTGTAATAATTGAACAGCAGATCACCCATTACTTGGGTTCAAGTGGTGTCTTCAAAGTTATATTTCTGTGTAAGCGACATGAGTTTGAGAGCTCTAGCGCCACCAACAGGTAAAAGTTGAACATACATGAATGTTTATTAACTTTTGAACTGTTCAGTTATTACAATATTGGAGTATTATTATATTATCAGAATTATCAGAAATGTTATTGCAATACTTTATTGCGTTATTAGTAAAAAGTGTATTACATTGTTGGGAAATGAAATTTATTACATTACATTTTCAGGTTCTACATTGTGAATGAAATAATCAAATTAATTTACTTTTAATACACTAACATATAGAGCTACAGTGAGGTTAGACACTATAAAAATCAAGACATTACAATTTTAATAAAATAAGCTTCTATCAGCTGTTTACATTGCCTTTAATTTAAAAATAGAAAACTAATAGATTACTGATAGGAAGGGTGCTTTATTTTCATACTGGCTTTCCCTCGCTAATGGGAGTTGACCAGTTCGAGCCATTTATCTCTGCATTTCCACACACTGAGATTTGAATGTAAGGCTCAGCCAAGGAGGATAAGTGTATTCAATGGGTGGCTGCCCCTATACAATACACCACTCTTCATCCACCGTTCTTTAGCTTCTCAATGACTACATTAAGAAATCAAATCAAGTGCTGTTCCATCTGTTTTGCTCACCATCGTTAGTTTCCATAAGTCGAGGATGCATCAGTCAAGGATGTAGGTCAGCTTTCTTCACTCCAGAGCTTGAAAAGATCTTGGAAGTGTGTCAAATCATTGTTGCTGTGGGTCAAAGTTCCAATCTCCAGTTTCACAGACTTCACTGGAGAGAGGGGTAAGACTTGTTTAAATACTGGCTTTCAACTTTATGGCCCCTCATATTTTGGGGGTGATGGGGTGCTGTACATAATGTACAGATATGTGGAAGATATTCATCCTTTTGCCTCACTCAGAGGCAGTTTACAGCCGGACACAAGCTGGTTTCTCTTTGTCTGTTTTAATGATGAATAAACTTTCTTCATAGCCCTTTCTTAACCCTGTAAAGTCATTTTTCTTTATACCTGAGAATATTAGTAGGGGATACAGAGACCAAAGGAAGATTATGCTTAAGCTCAGGTCCAGTCAAATTTTAGCATCTCTGGAAAGAATAAGATTAACTGAGGAGTGATGAGAGAAAGGAGAGTGGGCATTTTGTATGCCTAGTGCATATGCTGGCTTGTCATGTGCAATGCACAGCCACCGTGGGGGGAGCATACAGCAGCTTTTTGTCTGCTACAGTATCTGGACAGGGTTGTAGGTGAATCCTGTTTAAGCAGAGGTTGATCAGTGTATCAGAAGCCTTCATGTTGGCAGGCAGGGACACAGCCGTGGGTAATCAGCAGTATGAACAGCCTTCTTCAGTAGAATGTGTGGAAAAGATTTGTGCAACAGCAACCTGCCACTTCAAGAGGTTTTACCTAATGACTGAACTGGGACTGGAACTGTGAGAGAGTGACTTGCTTTATAAGAGTCTTAGGAGTGCTGATGCACTGATGAGAGCTGTTTGTTGTTGGCTGACACAGTGAAGCTCATATGCTCAGCAGAAGTGTTGCATTGTGACAATGTCCATCTCCTCTCTGGCAAGAAAAGCAGGTGAAGTATCCCATATAATCTCTGGCAGGCTGACCTATTGAGGTATCTCTGTGTGTTTTCCTGTGTCTCTGCCAAGCACAAAACATAGGTGTAGGAGTGAAAGACTTAAATGGATGGTGTACATCAAACTAAAATCAGATTTGGCTTTGATTTCTGCAGTGCATTCTAGTCGACCAGCTGGACTTTTATACACAGTCACTTGCAATTGCTCTGCAATATCATGTGATTTATAGGTTGCTTGCATGTCTTACAAGTCTGTTTTTTCTGGTGCTGATCCCATTAAACAGACAGGTCTGGGATCTGAAGTAGTAAGTATCCACAGTAATTATACAGTAATTATCAGCAGTCCAAGAATGTACCTTTTTACATTTGCTTTGGAGTATACTGTTTACCTCATTGTGTAGGAGTGTTACACCATTGAGTCCTGTATGTGTTGGCTAATGCAGTTATCCCCCGTGTTCGGCACTGCAGCCGTTGCATTGGGTTCACCCCTCTGCCCTCTGTGTGAAATAATATGGAGGTGGGATGTAGCTTTTTTTGCCTTTGGCTGACTGGCTTTAAGGTGTTTTGTAGTCTGTAGGCAATGCTTGAGCAGCATCCAGTTTTTCATACCTTCCGACATTTTACTGAGGTATACGGTAATATGACAGTGTTTGTGGGAAAAAAAGCCATAAAAGCTGAGCAGATGGTTATAGGATGCATTGTAGCATGTATGATACAATATTGTCTGATACTGGTGTGTGCATGAGGAATTTTAGATAATGTTACCCGAAATTGCTAGCTATGCAGAAAGTGATGATAAATATGAGCGCTTAAGTAAGTTAGCTGTAAGTTCCAAGACAAAACTTTAGACAGCAAAAAATTAGTATTTGTCTCACCTGTTCATCTGGGACCACAGCATTATTCGCTTCCTGCACTGTCAACTTGAGAAAATACAGAGCATTTCTCTGCCATTGCAACCCACATTGTGGTTGAAGGACAGATTTTATGCTCCTCATACAATGCAGGTTTAGCCAAAATCTCTAAAGTCTACTTTTTTGACTGTATTGACAGTCATACTGTAGGGATTTCTAAATACTCTGTCGTAGTGATTCAGCCCATGCCTAACAGTAAGTTAAGCTTTAATGTAGCACAGCATCAGGTCCCAGATAGGTCCCAGTTGTTTTTTCAGAATTACAAGATTAGATGTGGCAGATCATGGCTGGCTGACCCGTCACATTATGATTACATGATGTCCACCACAGTATAAGTGGCATTTCCCAGGCTTCACATTGTAAACCTGTTGAGATGATGTTAAATCCTGTGTGAAATAAGTGATAGCCACCTAAGATTTAGTGGACAAGGAGTGGTGTAGCTGCTGCCCTCTTATAAAACATTACTGTATAAAAGGCTAAACAGGCTTGTGGATTGGCTGAGCACTTCCATGCAAATATCAGTACATATCGGGGTGGACGTGCTTGAAGAGATCATAGAACATCAGCTGTGTTACCATGTGTAACTCTTGCGATGGAAAGCAGATTTTATGTATAACCTATCTGATACATCTCAAACGCTGTCTGCATCAAGTAAACATACAGTATGTGTTCCATTTGGAAAAAAAGCATCTTTGTGAGCAACTGAGGGGGTTGCACCAATCAAGATGTTTTTTTTTCTTTCCTTGCCTTCCCTCTCCTCCCTTGAGATGTCTGTCCGTTTTTAGTTTGATTTCCCTTTTATGTTTTAGTTTGAACTTTGACATCCGTACCTACCCCAGGATGTCTGTCACAAACTGCAGTCCAACATTGTGACAATGCTTTTGTTTTCCCAAACCTCTTTATGAATATCCTGTTTTTCGTATCCTTTTTTCTGTTCTTTCCCTCAAGGTCTGGCGCACCTGATGTTAAACCGCCAAGGTATGGGGTCTATTGGTTTGCTTTTCCTTGCCAGCCCACCAGATCACAACATTTCCCTTCCCCTGAAATCATTTTAGTTGACTGTGCTGCACTAATATTTCCTCTCCTCTTTTCTCACATACTTGCCTATTCATTTTTGCTTCCTGTCATGTTATGCCACTACTCACTCAATTTTTGTCCGTCAAACCCTTGTCCTGACCACTGACTGAGCTACTGGAACATCACCTTTGACCTCTGCAGTTTTTCACCAAGGTAATGCACCTATGCTCATACTGTAGCATCTCTTCGGTTTAGTTTCATGGTATTTTCAAAGGGATTAAACCGATGTCAAGTATAAAAAATGAAGGTGTCTCATGCCAGAGATGTCTTCCAGGTCCGCACAGAAAGCAGCTCATCGATTTTTCCTGTTGAAATCATCACAAGCATACATGAACAGAGGAATTTCTTTTTCCGTTATATACACAATTTTGATTTTCATGCAGTTAAAATGTATTACTGACCTCTCATAATTCTGATCTTTGTGCTGGTTATGATCATTGATGTGTGGTACATGACATTGCCTTTGAATGGTTTTTACATTGCGGTAGTTAGTACTAATGTTTTGAATATGTTGTACTGTATACTGTTTTAGCACAGACTCAAGAAAAAATATTTCTATCTACTGATGGAAGTAGATTTCCAGTAAATGCTACTGTAAAGTACTGTTCTTTCGAGAGTAAACGGGATGGGCATGAGACTAATATATATCATTTTGCAAACTGTCCAAGCTGAAATCAGACTACATTAAAATGAAACCACAGTACCATGATGTAAAACCTTGAAAAAGTTCTGTAGGTAAAACATACGGACATTCCAGAAAAATTGTATTTTGACTGAATGGGTTATTTAGTCATTTTTGCTTTGTGTTTTCTGCCACGTGCTGTGAGACTCATAAACTTCATTATCTTGTCTTCATGGCAGTCAATGTTGCCTCTAACATATAAACTTTGCTTTATTACCATTTCTGACAATATGATAATGTTTGATTCTTCATTTAATTAAATAATCTGAAAATCTGAATAATTACTAATCTGAATTGAAAAACATATTAATTTTGTTTTTGTTACAGCCACTGTATTAGAGACTGTATTTTTTTCTTTTTTGTTTCAACTCATTCAGTGCTAAAAAAAAATATATGTATGTACATATGTATGTATGTATGTATGTATGTATGTATGTATGTATATGTATATATATGTGTGTGTATATAGTCATACATAATTATAAATGATAGCCAGCTATATATATAGNGTGTGTGTGTGTGTGTGTGTGTGTGTGTGTGTGTGTGTGTGTGTGTGTGTGTGTGTGTGTGTGTGTGTGTGTGTGTGTGTGTGTGTGTGTGTGTGTGTGCGCACAGAGATGTGTATGTATATTATCTTCTGTAAACCTATGAAGTTCAGGCTTTGTGAGAAAGCCAAAATCACATATCAGGAAATGTTTAACTAAACACCTCAATCGAAACTACAACAACATTGTATGAATCATAATATGGATATAATGTCTAAAATAATAATAATAGCCACAGTAGTGCACTTACAACATCACTTTGCAGTAATGCAACTGTTAAAACCAGAAAAAGAAAGAAATGTATATATACTGTATATATATAAATGAGTACTTCATAATATGCTTGAGTTTTTTGCCTGCTGTAAATGCCTGTGGGTCTGTGGTTACCTGCACTTATCAATCTTTTCAAGGCCAAACCATAATATTCAATTTAAGCTTCTAAATTGACTCTTGCGCTATGGAGACAGGCATATGCAGTCATATACACTGTAAGCTACTACATCCTCAACTGTACAAAGGTTAACATGACTGCTGTATTAGAATAACACTGCTGTATCAAATAGTTAGTGATTCACACAGTAACTGTGTCCTAAAGGCCAACCACAATGTGATTTGTCATGAAATAAGGCCTAAATGTAATTGCTCCATTTCATCCATCAATGAGAAGAACTTGGTAATTGATTGTGGAAAGAACATTTACAGCTACACTAGGTAACCAAGCACTGTACATCAGGCTCCATGGGATTTGCATGATACAAGTTTTATTACACCATTTAATTTCATAACAAACATTTGTTATTAACTATGACAGCATTCCAGCATTTAGCCGGAGGACATACTCAAGAGAGTGTTCTGATTTGATCTCTATTTATTTGGCCACAGATTATTTGAAATCAGATACACACACCACTGTTGTCCCTCTCTGGGAAAAGGCCCATTGCCTATACATGCTTAAGGAAGTTGTGTATGTGCATCATTTCCCAAATTATTTGCTGGTCTGTGCTGAGACACAGATATATTGTATATAGCAAGATAATCCAAGCACAGGTGTGGCTCCCTGACTACCTAGAGTGGTTATGCATCTCTCTGCCTCCAGACCTATTGTCAACTGCTGATCTGACACCCACATCCCTACACTGTCTGATTTAGGCTGGGGTGCATCCAGCCGAAAAGTGACTTCCCCGCCCCAGAGCAGCAGAGCCGAAGTCAGCAACTGCCATCTGTGCCCTGGGCTTATGGGCCACTTTGAAATTAATCAGCTGTAAAGCTTAATATTAATGAGCAATCCACATGTTGGCATTTTTCATGTGGTGCAGCCACTGCAGCATAGTGTAATTGTAACAGAGACTGGAACAGGTGGGCTAATAGGAAGTAGTAGCAGCTGATGCTATCCCACCTTATCTTCCTCTACAGTGTTTAATGTGCTCGTGCTGTGTCAGTTAGTAGGTAATGTATATCTCTAGGCAGAATGTCTACACATTTTAGACATGAGCACAGGAGAAACATGTAGACATTTTTGGTGCCAATGTATTCTGTTTAGACTTCTTTTTCTACCAGTGTAGACATCCATTTGCATGGAGGGATGGTCTTTAAGTAGCAGCCAAAAAATAAGTGTTTTCACTTTAACATGTTATCCCTCAAATTTTTGTTGTTTTTGTTTGATAATCCATAATATGCTTATTCATGCTGCATAAAGTGCTGAACATTCCCATCAGCATCTTTTAGGTGCACATTTCTGATTTCAGTCAGTGTGTTTGGTGAGTTAGTGCCTGAGTCTATCTAGTGTCAGGGCAAACACAGCCAGTGTCCTTCTTCACAAGCTGGTAAACATTGTAGTTGCAGACAATGGACCACCTCCTAAGTAAGCAGGAAAGTAGAGATATGGCCTACTGCCTTCCCAGCCACCCACATACTTCCATTGATCCCTCAAAGACCTTCAAAAAGGCTTCAGGGTCATCTGCTGCTTTAATAGCTGGGAATGATAAAAAGATGTTTGTGACGATCACACAGGATATGATGCAAATCATTTTGTCATTTAGACTGATCTGTAATGAAGTCTTTAAAAGATGTTATTAGACTGGTGATTAAATGGTATTAATGGCTAAATTAAGATGCAATACCTCTAGTGTCCCATAATTACCTTTTTCTCAATTACAAGATTCTAAGGCAGGGGTCTTCAATGTTTTCCAGGCCAAGGTCCCCCAAACTGATGGAGAGATGGAGCAGGGACCCCCTATACTGTATATTGTATAAAATCGTTTTATATTACTACTGGTCCTATAGTGCCATGGATAAATGTACCTTGTTATTCTGTATCCAGCACTAAGATATTCACATAATTTTATGCACAGGCTGGACAACATAGAAAGAAATTATTGAAAAATTCATATTGATTCATACTGATAATGATCAAAAAATATTTTAAGTGCAGGGATTAAAGCGACACTAGGTAGTATTTCAGCCATCATAATATATTTCAAAGACCCTTGTTTTTTTTTACCTCAGTATGTTTTATTGCACTAACAGTAGTGCAACTCAAATCAATCTGATTGGTCAGCGAGCACTGTGCTGCACAGTACTGAAAAAGGCAGAAAAAACTTGAAATACAACGGTAATATGAAATCAATGATAGGCCTATCTCTATAGATTCCATTAGGAGTGTGGAACATCAGTATCATACCCCAACAAGTAAAAACATAAACTAATAGAGAAAGATAATGTATATACATGTACAAAAGTGTAAGTTTATAATACAGCAGCATTGTAAAAACATGCATGATATTGATGGTTAAAGGGCCAAATACAGTTCAAATCTCAAAGCAAAAAGGTATGTGTAATATATTGTTAAAGTCCACTTCATGGTGTACAGTTTAATGCACCTGATGGTCATCAGTCCCAATCAACCAGATGAAAGGTATAATATCAAAATAGTACCAATTGTATAAATGTAAAAAGCTTTTCTTCAAAGAGGCATGTTTCTATAGGTCTCTTTCTAGGCACAGGAACAAAGTGGATACATTATTTCAATTAACTGTACATCATCTAGTTTGTTTTCTGCTTCTGTGTTCAATTTTCAGACAGTGCTGAGGCTTTACAATATAGGCAAAGCCACATGTGCATCTGATTATATGAATTAGATTGTTATTACGTGTAATTACATCTTTACTCTGAGCCGGTTACCAGAATGAGAGTGACGAAAAAATTGAACTTAAAGGTGAAGTTATATAGTAATTGCCAACAGGAGCAGAAGAGAGAAAATGCGTGGGTGTTTCCTGCTTTAATAATATCTTAATCTTAATGTTGGGATCTGAGCTTAAAATGCACCAATGTTATCTTATGCACAGTGGCAGTTTTTGGTACGGGTGAACCGGGTAGCCGCCTGGGGCAGTATTTTTTCACGACATATGGGAACTGGCACAAGCATTTGGGAAAAAAAACATTATCTAAGGGGTTCTCTATTATCTATCATATCACTGTGCAAGCGCCACCTGCTGAGAAGATTTCGCACACAGCAGCTGTGTGAGAGGTGAAAAGGGGAGCGGGGCGCGGGGGACAACTCACCTCTGGGTCTCCCAAATGGATCCGACTGAATCGAAAATTGTGACAGTCACATTATATTAAAAAAAATGCATGATGCACAAATAAGCGATAGAAAAGGTCTTTTTATTCCTTTGGCACGTGCACTCCACGTCCCAGTAAGATGGTGCACTGAGTGACTGCACATATCAAAATCCTCTGCTGGAGGAGAGTTCAACAATATGCAGACAGTGCAGGAATATGAAGCAGCAGGAAGACTCCTGACATATGAACACATGCTGTGCAATGTGCACAGTTTAGAAGTTGATTATAATGGCAACCTGTGACAGTGAGTGAGTCACTAAAATAACCCAACATGTTATGCTCAGCCACAAGGGCGATCCCAGAGTCTGGGGGATCTCAGGCAAAGAAGCCCCCTTTTGCACTTAGGTACATTTCAGAGCCTGAAATGTTGTTTTTTTCTGGTGTTTCTTTTTTCTAGAGCACTGTGATCGCCATCTTGTTTTGATTTTTTTCCCCCTGCTGCATGGTGACCACCTTGAAGATATGCCTTTTTTCTCTTTTAAAATTGCCTGAGAAAGATGTACACAGATTGTAGACCATGTTAATCAAAAAGAGAAAAAGATTATTAAACTATTTATTTTAAGGCTAATAGTACAGTGCAGACTGTTATCCTTTGTTACACCTATTGCTGAAACAATAGAGATTAGTAGGACCACTGATCCTGCTGGCTTAAATTGGTCCCAGAGTTCAGAAGCCAACATTTACTGTAGAAGCAAATATAGGCTTGGGGAGGTCAGCTTATCCCTCTAGCTTGAAACGGCTTGCTCAGTAGCTTTGAAGCAGCAACTTGTAAAACAAGCTAAAGAGTGTGTGTACTGCCAACTTTACAATAATCTATATATCTGTCTGCCTGTCTAACTATTTATCTGTCTGTGTATCTATCTGTGTCTGTCTGTCTATCTATCTATCTATCTATCTATCTATCTGTCTATCTGTTTATCGATATACATAGTATTGATTTATTAATTTATTTACATCAGTTTTACAAAGATAGCAATTTTACCTGCTATTGTTGTAATAACTGCCAAAAAACAAAACAAATAATTATTATTTTCATTGAGGTGCAATAATAATTGGATGAATAACATAACATTAAAAAAATTGTATTGTGTGCAGAGATGTTTTGACCCTACAGCTGCACTGATAGGGTTTAGTGCTGCATGTGAAAAGTTAAGTTCACTAACATTTGGAGCTCCAAGAAACAAGGAAATAGCCAGCCTAACATCTTCCACCTGCTTCAGTTAAAACTGGAAATGTTGGGGAAATTGTTTTGAAACATTAGGTTTAACTGTACTTGCTGTAACACGTACTGTATATTCACTCAATCGACATTCTTCTACAAGGGTTGATTATCTGTTTAGCCAAGCCTGACACATTTATACTGACATTTTAAAATGTTACTGTTTAATAAAGGATAAGGCCTGCATTATTTCTTATTGTCAACAAATGGAAAGAAAAGGCCAAAACCAACACTATCAATACTTTCTGACTTTCCCCACCCTGCCTGTGGGTCTCTACCCCAAGGCAATATTCTTCCACTAGAATTTTAAATCTTTAAAAACATGTCAGCAATATTTTTTTTAAGTTTTTTAATGTAAAATAACTTGTGAAAACAGCTGGGTAATGTACCTTTCAGCAAATGCATTGATGTGTTTTTAATAGTTTTATTACAACAATGAAGGTTAATGAACACACAAATAAGCTACTGACCAGTTCTTCCACCATTGGTGTAACCATGAGGGATATTTAAAGTTGAGTTGAGTAGTTGCTGGATTGTGTACTATAGATTTCAATAAAAGAGGAGATGTGAGAGAGTTCAAAAACCTCAGAACTCTATAGATGAATAACATAAGATAATCATTTCTGTTCAGTAAGCCGAGCTCACCCTGTTGACAAAATATAGTGCACTGTGATCCACAGAGTTTAACTGCTGAAGTATTGATACGGCAGCATGACAATACAGAATATCTTCATGATCGAGGACAGAGGTGATGGTTGGCTGCACAATATTCTGTTGGAATATTGTGAAAGAAGGTTGGAAGAAGACAGACAACTTTTCTATACTCTGATTATCACCAATATTATACAATATTATCATTCTTGAAATATTGTGCTGTGTACCTCCCACTCCTTTTAGTCTTATTTCACTCAGCAAAGCCTTACTCTGTCTCAACATGTCACTAGAATAGTGAGCAGTAAATAAGTCAAACTTGAGCCTGAAGACTGAAAGCATAATCTAACATGATTCTCCTCCCACCTTAGGGCAGGAGGAGTCAGTGGCCACCTTCAAAGGCAATGAGTTCTTCAGCTACAACCTGTCCCAGACACCTATTCAGAGCAGTTTGGATGAGATCACGCTGTCCTTCCGTACCCTGCAGAGGAACGGCTTGCTGCTTCATACGGGGAAGTCAGCCGACTATGTCAACCTGTCCCTGAGGAACGGTGCTCTGTGGCTGGTCATCAACCTGGGCTCCGGTGCTTTCGAGGCCCTGGTGGAACCTGCCAGTGGGAAGTTTAATGACAACGTCTGGCATGATGTTCGAGTGACACGCAACCTCCGCCAGGTGTGTATACGTTCACTACCTGTGAAACGCTTGTGTTAAGGGTTTAGCTGAAGTCCACCATGAGTATAAACACTATACACTGAACACAATATACAATAGTGTGTTGATTTCTTGAATATTCTACTCTGCTAGATCTCCACTTCCCTATTTTTTTGAAGATATTACAAGCTCATATTAGGTCATTGCCCTCTTTCTCATGAAACAAATTGCTTTGCTGGAAGAGTCATTTTAAAACACAGCAACTTGTTTTTTTTTCTGCACCACAAGATTGCTATAAAGGTCTTTTTACCCTATTGAAAGAAAGACTTAGCTTATACAGAAATGCCCATCATATCCTTATGTCTTGCAGTAGCAATCTAATGTCTGCATCATGTTCTTCACTCGACTATAATTGTCATGCAGATTTCCAAATTTTGATAAATGTAGCTACAGATGCAATATTGCAGTATCTGAAACATTCGGATACTGCAGGGCTTGTATAATACTTCTGCATGTGTCCAGCATTGTACTGCTGTACCTACTGTACTGTACTCCGGCCAAGTACAACTCAGCCCTAAGGTTTCATATTCATTAACATTGTCCACTGGACACAGAGCTGAATTCCCAAACTAATCTACACACTGCCAGGATGTGTCTGTTACATTAAATGTTAGCCCACTGGCTTTCTTCTACAACTGCAATCATTGCACAGTTACTGCCAACATACAAGACCTTAAAGATCCACAAATGAATATCTTTCTATATTAAGATTGAATTCAATTACTGGCATAAACACTATTCTGAATGCTTATGTTGCTCTTTTTCTGTGGGTGTGTAAAAAATTGTTTGCTAACACTTCAGAGTTCTGTCCCCTCATAGCCTAAATCAAGTCATGCATCTTTAATTCAACCACTAGAAAAAGTGTATATATAAGGCTCTGAAAATACTCTACTTGCTCATGCAAACACATGAAAAAACAATCAAAAAAAGATATCTAATGTCAGTTTCAAAAAAATGTCCATTTACACTAAGTCAGTGCTCCCTTTTTAAGCACAGCTAATATGATCTGACTTATTCGTTCATCATATATTATATGAGGTGATGGCAACGTTAAAATGTCACAGCTGTGCTTAATAAATATTTTTGGAGCAGTAACTCAGTGTGTTGGCATGTTTTTCTAGAATTGCTTTTGTCTTTTGTGCTTCAGTCTGCCAATGCTCTTGGCTCATAGTGGGATAACATGTGCAATACGAAGCACAAAAATTGTATCTACTCAAACAGAGCTCCTTTGGGCTGAGGTGCAATGCCACATTCCTACCTTAAATGTGCATTTAAATAATCTGTAGGCGAGAAGTCACACCACTGAGTCCAACACGATGCCTGTCGATCACTTCTAGCAAAACACTTCAACCTTAAGAAAATTAGCCCTCTGAAGGCGAAAGGTCTTGGCTTTTTGTGATAACTTAGTGTATTTACTTGAACCCTAATTAACCAAACATGTTTCTTTGCTATGTGTTTTCCCTATGTGCAGTCCATTTATATATTTTCTTTGCTAAAGTTGGGCTAATTTTATATCTGTCTTATCACCAATATATTCTGAATCTGTCTTGCATCCTCCTCCACATCTCTTTCCTTACCCTGGCTTCCAGAGGAGT